>JAHWXV010824827.1:0-10987 GCA_024586415.1 Phrixothrix hirtus
GTATTAGGGTTATGTTAAACACTAATATAGCCGTAAATTATTATATTTGTTAAGGAAAATTAAGTAAACTTGGTATACCGTAAACTTTATCTTGTTTTAGTTATACTGCATCATGCATCCTATAAAATTGATTTGGAGTACAATGAAAAAAAAAGTAGCGGCAAGTAATGTGCAACAAAAAGCTAGTGATATTTCCGATTTAAAATTTAAAATTAAAAAATTTTTTTAGACTAACTTGTATTTTACTCATTTAAAACAACATAATACTAATATTCTCCTAAATTTTGATATTAATAATTTCATATTGTTTTATTACATTGTTGTATTTAGTAAATATTGGTTTTTATAATAAAAGGCAAAATGTTTGGCATTGTATGTTCAGTGAAATGCCTTGATTTCCTGCAAATGGGATTGATCGACATCAGTCAACGCACTATTAAATTATTTAACATTTAAAAAATTACTTTAGTATCATTAGCCATCTACATGAGTTGTCGTAATGCAACGGATTGATTCAATATCGCTGTATACATTTGAAATTAACCAAATTAAGCATAATCTATCGTTAATTAAAATTTGCTAATGAAAATCGATAATTAAAATACAGGGTTATCATGAAAGAATGGTGGAGTTTTAAACATGATTTAAATGAAAACAGAACTACTTACAGTTAATGTTGTTTATTCATTGAAATCGTCGTCTTAAACAATTTATTTACATAACTAATAAACTAATAAATTTCTATATGTGCGCCATTAGTCGCTCGGCAAATATTCAATCGATAATCAAGTTCTGCCTAAACGTTAGTTAACAAATTTGCGTTAATGGCTTTCATTGCTTCAGTAATCTTGTTCTTTAAGTGATGTAGGTCACGAATGTTTTGTCTATAAACAATGTTTTTGATATACCACCACAAGAAAAAATTGTAAGGTGTCAGGTCTGGACTCCTTGGAGGCCAGAGCATAGGTCCTTGTCGGCCTATCCATCGATGTCCAAACGTTTCATTCAAAGCGGCTGTGACAAATGTATCAAAGTGCGGTGGTGCGCCATCTAGTTGGAAATGAAGTCGTTGAATGTTTTCGAGTTCATCTGGCTGAGGAAAGCAATAATTGCTTAACATATCGATATACACGATTCCATTAATTGTCTTTTCTGCAAAGAAGAAGGGCCCTACTGCGCGACTTTTCATCACACCATACCAAAAACTCACTTTAGGCGAGTCGCGTCGTTTCTCAAAAATTTCATGGGGGTTTTCAGATCCCCATATGCGTGAATTGTATCTGTTAACACACCCATTGATATGGGATGTAGCTTCGTCTGTAAAAATTATATCATCTAGAAATGATTGGTTTTTATCAATCTTGTTCAACATTTCTACAGCAAAATTGAAACGTTTTACACATCATCAGGTTTCAATTCCTGCAATAGCTGGATTTTACATATGTGTAATTTCAGTCTTTTGTGTAAAACTTTGTGACTTGTTGTTTTTGGAATGCCTTACTCTGGGTTTAGTCGAGGTATGGACTCCTTAGGACATCTGAGTTCAGATGGTCTAATTAGTTCAACTGTTTCATCTAATACTCTTGGTCTACCAGTTGATTTCTGCTTCAGAATTGAACCAGTTTCTTCGAATTGTTTGTACCAACGTCGTATGTTATTTGCATGGGGTGGATCTTTTCTGTATTCGCGTCAAAATGCACGTTGAACTAAAATTACGGACTTTAATTCAGCTAGAAACAAAACACACTTTGCTTTTTCTTTATCAGAAAACATAGTTACGCACAGCCGCTAACCAAACTGACCTAACCTAATCAAAGGTTTGGGTTGGAGGCTAACAGGGTTACCACTACACCATCTCAAGATTTCCCTACTGTCTTCGTATGAATTATTGAAACCCCACCATTCCTTTACGATAATCCATTAGATATTTGCCGAGCGACTAATGGCGCAAATATAAAAATTTATTAGTTTATTAGTTATGTAAAAAAATTGTTTAAGACGACGATTCCAATGAATAAACATCATCAACTGTAAGTAATTTTGTTTTCATTTAAATCATGTTCAAAACCCCGCCATTTTTTATGATAACCCTGTATATATCGGTCAGTTCATTTATTTTCTCCTACAACTATTAATATTATGAGGGAAAAATTCTTTATTTAATATTTTAGTGATTTGCCTTTAATTATAAATTTTTCAAGTATAAGAATGTTTAATTAGAAGTTTTGTTCTGTGGCTTTTGAAAGAAATCTGACACACACAACTGTACAATTCTTTATCAGGAAAAAGAGGGTCTATATAATACTTGTGGTTTAAAAGTCGATTATAGCGAAAAGTTGCAAAATTACTTGCTGTAAACCTTTACATTCAAATACCTTTACACGGAATTTGTTTCTATGTAATTGATATTACTTTAATTATCCAGGAATTCGATATGGTTTAAAACAGTTTTTAACTGCTTAATTGTTTTGACTTGAGGAAAAGAAATTTCAGGCAAATAATCTATACTGTAATTCAACCATACACATGTTTAACATATACATTTTTAGAAAATCTACTTTTTATTCTTATAATTTTATACACAGAGTATGATAAAATAACCGACCTTTGTGTCTTGTGAATAAATTTTCTTCCTTTTTTTTAGTATATCAATGATTTCTTTCAAGTATGTGAGTCTAATTAAAGATATGTAAATATCTTATCTTGTTGATATTTAGTGTAAATAAGTGTTTAAAGTCAATGCCTAGGTCTCGTTTTTGCCTTAGCATTGATCTATAGGCAATTTACCAACTGATTTGAAGTGTTATATTCATCTTTTATACGTTAGCAAAAACGTGTCGCCCAAGGAAATTTTTTTGCTGTTCATGCATTGTGCTTACTTAACTAAATTTAGGTCCTCGATCCGATTGTTTCAAAATGGCTAAAGCTATCGAAGGTAAGTGGTTGAAGAAAAGTAACGATTATAAAACTAAACTACCTAGACAAATGGTATCTATAAACCCTTAGATTAATTATGGATCTAGCTGGTCATAAATAGTGAAAATGACGTTTAACTGCTATAATAAGCGAGAGACGTCGTGTTTGCACAATAAAAAATCTATTGATCGCAAGTCAAATGCACTTGCTGGTCAATTGAGTTTCCATTTACAAAATTAATGCTATTATTGAACTTCGATCAACAAATATATGGTATTTGGCACCGTTTTGTTTAAACCATATCGCACATAACTCTAACCCGTGCATTAACACCAAAAAAAGAAAAGAAATCATCGAAGCTTAACACATAATAGTGATACCCACATCCAAACGTCCTTCACTATGGAAATAGTACATATCAAACAATACATTTTTTAGGATGCACTGGTCGTTCAACTATTAAATGACGGTTCACATCTTTCTAAATTCGGAAATTTGGTTTATAAACTGCTGAAGGTGATTTCTTTGGTAAAATCAGGACGTTTCACTTTGCTTTATAGACCAATTCGCAAAACAGTAAGGATGAAGTAAGTTTTTACATAAAATTCACCACATAGAAGCTTCAGAAATGTATAATTCTTAAAGATGCTTTGGAAGCGATAAATTTGGATTCCCAGCAACACCTTCCGCTACAATAGCAGCTTTCGTTTCTTACAATACGCTGGAGTTTTGCAATATGTTGATGAACAACACAATCGGTGGTTTGAAATTTGTCTACTAAACGGCGAAGTGGGAGTTCTCTTGATAGGATGAATATGTTGATCACAAATCGAACAAAGTGAAACGTTGTTCCATTAAATACGAGATGTGATAATAAATTTTAATAATTTCTACGCGTCAAGTAAGTATGCATCTATATAATTCTGCTTGATCAACCATTACTTGACACGGACAAATTAATAAAAAATGTGGCGACTATGACAATTGAACGTTCTATCGCTCTTATTAAAAAATTCTTCATTTAATCCTATAGTGTTCTTGCAAAGCCTGTGTAAATTCACAACTTCTTCGTACTTAGATTTAAATTCATTACAGTATTTCAATGCCGAATTACATTTAAAACGAAGTATTTTACATACTATAAAGGATTTCAGCTAACAGTGTTTGTGTCCATTTAGCGTAATCAAGACGCACCCTAGTTCAAAATAACTTTATCCATTACGCGGCATGTGCTTCGTGCAGTCTATTCTCAATTTTAGCCTGATCATATATAATCATTTAGATGACCCAAATATCTGTAGAAATAGGAGTATTCAAATATTTTTAAAGTTTTTCCTAAAATTTCTTTAAATAACACTAAAAACCTTGCATATGAGATAATTAATGAATTAATTTGGTAGACATATTAATTTGAGAATATGCAGGATCTGCATTGATAATGTGATAAACCAAAGCGATTTCTTTCACTATTTGTATGCAAAGTGACTTGAAATTTCCTACATAACTTCAGGTACACATGTTCTCTTATTTGTTTTTAACGCAATATTATAAATAATAACCTACTTATGTATTTAACATGGAATTATAAAAATGCAAGTAATTAAATCCAAATTAATAAATACAATAACTACTAAAGTTTTCTTTTTCAAAGGTATTATGAATAAAACATCCGTAAAAGGCAGACATAAAAATAATACCAATGCAGGTATCTCGATAAATTTGTTAGATTTAGACAATTTCTTAACAAACTTGTAACAGTCATAAAAGCGTGTGTTTCTGTATTTTGTTTGTTCTTTAATCCATTTGCTTTTGTTTATGTTATTACGTATATCTACTATGTTAATATTTTCTTTGTGATTCTATTGTGTTGTATTTCAAATACTTGCTATAGTTTGAGTTCGTATTTATTTAATTCCTATTTTTCGTGTTGACATTATTTTTCTTTTCTTTTCTATTGTTTTTATCCAAGTACTTCTTGAAAATTGGGGGGATAAATATTTCAGTTTTAATAAAAATTCTTAAATCTATCCCTAAATGTTTTTACTGTAAAAATTAATATAAATACTTTTATTCATAGGTAATTTGGTTACATCTACTTATTTCGACAACAACAGGTCTTCATCTTCAGAATTTGTAGTATTTAAGAACTAAGATATGTAACGTTATTTTTAGAAGAAATTGATTAAAATGTAATTATTATTTTGAGTTTTTAACATTATACTTAAAATTGTAAAAGTTTAAACATATGAATTATCAAATTTTTAATTAAATACTTCAAATTTATTAAAATGAAATTTAGTAAAAAAATATAAAAGTTAAAAATGAAGAATTTGAAAAGTCAAATTCTTTAAGAGCGGTCAAGACGTGTTAATTTTTAAATTTATAGAAAAAATCGAGTTTTAACAAAAAAAATCTGCATCCGTGTATTGTCTGTTCCCGCGATATCTTTCAAAATTTGATGCACGTATATATAGCACTCGCCAAACGAACAATTTGGATTTTTTGTGAATAAAATCGCCCCTCCAAGGGAAGGGTAGTAAATGGGGCGATAAAAGTGGCAAATTTCGTTACTTTACGCCGACAATCGATTTTACAACGTGAGTTTTCATCTGCATTGAAATATCTAAAAATTCAAGTATTCTAGAACAAAATATTTTAGATAAAATTGACGTAGGGGGGCAAATAAAACGGCATCATATATTTAAAAATTAAGCGACATCTTTAAGGTCAATTCAAGGTTATTTTTAATATTTTTAATGTACAAGGTTCGTCCGAATTCTATCTGACCTGTGTCTATAATTTCGCACTAAGGTTCACGAGTGCCATTTGTGGAATTGTTAATTAGACCCTATGAATTTTCCACGCCAGTTACTAGGCCGGACACTCTAATACGTGCACTGTTTGTTAAAGTCCCATTTCGTTGTTACTAAAAATGACAGAAAGAACTGAAGGACAAATTTGCATTACATTGTGTTTAAAGTTTGAAAATTTATATACTACGTTCGCGAGAAAAAATGCCAGTCTTCGCAATGAAAGTATCCACCTGAGCCACCATCAAAAAGAGCAGGGTAAAGCCGGAGCAATGCCAGGTCAATGTTGATTGTTTTTTTAATTATCAAGGTGATGTGTGTCATGAATTTGCTTCACTATGCCAGGCAACCTTGAAATGTTGAGAAGATTGCGTGATGCAGTGAGAAAAAACGGCCACATTTGTAGATCAGCAGAGACTGGCTTCTTCATTACGATAATGCCCCAGCTTATTCGACGCATCTCGTGCAAACATTTTTTGAAAAACACCGCATAATGCAGCTTTTCCAAACTCCTTATAGTTTAAACATTGCTCCCTGTGACTTTTGACTTTTTTCAACATTGAATTACCACTTAAAGGGAAACGATTTGATGATGTCAACATAATTCAAGAAAATACGACGCGTGTATTCAAAACTATTCCAAGAACTGATTTTCCGACATGTTTCTAGAAGTGGAAGAATCGATGGGAGCGGCTAGTGGAGTCAAATGGAACATTTTTTGGAGGATATCACCCGCCGGAGTCTATACAGTAGCGCTAGTGTGATTTTATGGGCACAGGTCAGATAGTATTCAGATACATCTCATATATTCTAATTTTTTTGTTTGCGTTTTATCCTCTCGTCAAAAGTGGATAACTTTCGTATAAAATATTTTATCAATTTAACAAAAACTTTTATTTCATGTTATCTGTTGAACTTATTCTGTTAAACAGATATCATTTAAAAAACTACTTAAATAGCAGATGTCTTTGAGTACTTTCTAATTGCTTGACAACTGATTTGGCGTAGAAAACAAATTATACGAGTACATCTACTAGTTATTTCTTATGAAATTAACCTATAGCACAATTAAGATTTATCACTTTTAAATTGAACTTGCAAGTGCCTACAAGACTTATTTTACAGTTGTTAGCGTGCCAGTATACAATTAGAAAAATTTTTAAAATCCAATATGAGCACTTTAACCGTTACTGAAAAGGTTATGATCTTTATTTATTGCGAATCTGGATTCTAGGCTGATGAAACCATTCGTTTGTATAGTGATGGGTTTTCTGACAAATATATTCCATCGCAAGCTTTGTTTCATCGTGTCGTCAAACGATTTTCGGAAAATAGAAATTTGAAACCCCAAAATTTGGAAACGCCGAAGTTCTATTAATTGACGCGAAAATAATAAAGTATTTGAGAGCTAAAAATGTCCCCGAGGAGCATTTTTAGAATATTACGGCACAAGTTTCATTCATTCATATTTCTGTATTACATAGAAATGTTTTTGATCACCATATGAGGTTTTGTAGATGGGCACTGTAACAGTTATAAATTGATTTGGTGTTTTTCTTGAACGTATCGCTTTCCTTCGGATCACGGTTCTTTTATCCGGCCCAACATGCATTATTGACTTGTCAAAAATCCACGGTGGTTGGCAGAGATAGAACATCATGCGCCTAGGCTGTTAATATTTGGGGAGGTATTATTTGGCCATATTTTTTGACGGAACATAAATGGCGAGAATAATCGCGGCTCTTTAGATGACTGGAAAATGAAGATTTAGTTTGAGACATAGACCTAAAATTTGGCACTTGTTTAGTAGTCATAAAAAAATGGGTTTTCATTAGTTTTGAACAAAATTCCCTCCAATCGACTCTTTTTATATTAAATGACATCTTGTTTGATGATGAAATATATTCATACCTAACTGTAGCAATGTAGAAGTATTGATTTAATTGCTAACAGCACTCTCGTAGTTTAGTTTTAATATAGAGTATGAAATACGGAATACGACATAATGTGAACTCTTGGTGAATGAAACTGAAATTGTGTCGAAGCTGTTACGGTTTATGCTATAATTAATTACAGTTCTACCTGTGTACAATTACATTCTAAATTTTGTAAAAGGTTTTTGTATATAACAAATTTGCACATTTTTACTGTGGAAATTAAATGTATTTACATTTTTAAAATTTTAAGGATATATACAGAAAATATGTACATTCAGAAACGCTGCAAGCTTACATTTATTTTTTGACTCGTCTGAAGGGACCAAATACTTTGCGAAGCACGCAAGCTCGCTAGCAACGAATGTAGCTTTCTGAAGTTTATGGACGCCTCAATGCATTCGGTATAAATGTTTTTTATTAATTTGTGGTACAATAAGTACTAAGATTCTATTTTTAAGCTCATTAGGTAGTTATTAATTATGCTTGTTTCTGCATGTAGTTATTTCCTAAACTAACTTGAAAGTCCACTAGTGAAACGAAACTGGCGCCCTTTTAAGAATTTATTAATGCCCTTGAAGCTAATATATTTGGCATTTAATATCATTTAAATGGATTTTAAAAAGTAATCCCTCAAAAAGGGAGCACCAATAAGTACAATAAGAAAATTGTATCCAAGCGAACTCATACAACGATGCTTATTTTAGTCGAATTGAAAAAGACGTTTAATTTATTAAAGCATTTAATTTCTTATGTTTTCATAATTATTTTCACCGATAACAACTGTTCATCAACTTTATGATCCTACACTGTTATTATTATACTAAAAATTATTGCAAGATATCCATTATTAATAAAATTAATAAAAGCAGAAACCACAACGTTTATAGTTTTTCCTTCTTGTAGTTTTATTATCTCACTCAACAGCGGGTACAACAATTTCGTTTTTTTATACCAACCACAGTGATTATTAAAATTTCTATTTTCACTACGTGAGTTTATTCTCAAATTTTTCCCGTCCATAAACTGAACAATTTAAGTTCACATTCACGAGTAGCTAAAGATTTTACTACCAATACGCACATAAAACTGGTGCGACACAGTAGATGGCTTTGTTTTACATGTCTTATATTTAATGTTTAGTTATCCATGCTGGCTGAAATACTATTTTCTGTTTAATATAAAATTAACAATTTTCAAGTTTTAAACAAAATTCACAAAAGTATTAATTTATTATTTATTTTTTGATGTTTAACTATTTATTCTTAAGTTATTATTGATTTTTAAGTATTTTAATCATAAATGAGTTGTATGATAACAACATTTTCATTACACAAATAATTTGAATTTCTAAGTAAAACGTGAATGAATACTGTATAACGTTTATAGGTAATTAAAATTAATTTATCTATTTGGGTATCGAAGCGAGCATTTCGTATCCCATTTGAGTTTCATAATGGCCTTCTGTTTAACACGGACCATTTTATTTTAAAAGGTTGATAACATTAGCAATTAACCTTATTAAACATCAAAATCGAATAGAAATTTGACAAAACTTGCTATTTAAAGAAATTGACTGCATTTACTAAACAACTTTTGCCTAAAACATTTTTTTTGTAAAATGGACGGTTTTCGAAATAATTTGATGTCCCGGAACATTTCGGCCACGATGTATATAAAAGCAATACGCCCAACATTTGAATGCCGTACATAAGTTTTTAGATAAAATTTCACCTTAGTCAAATTTCAAGTACAAATTATTCTCAATAATTTATTTCTGCACATCGACTCACGTGATCAATAATATACAAATGCTAAATATTTACTTAGCTTTATATTAAAGAAAAACAAATATTTGAGTATCTTCAACATATTTTACATTTGCTTAGGTTATTCAATATTCTTGCAACAACTTTTAGGTAGATATTTTGACAAACAATAGCATTATTTTAAATATATATATTGAAAAATATTAATAAAAAATTGTAAAGAGCCTATAAATTTAATTTCACCTCTCACTCTATAATTTAAAATTAATACACCTGAACTATTTTGTTACTCTGTTACTTTATAGTAACAGAAAATATTAAAGTATTAACATTGTCCGAGATCATTAACAATAATTTTAGGGTGTACCAATAATTGCAGTAACTGATCCATACAATTAGGAACTGTATTTTCCCATTAAATTTGATGACTCCAGCTGACATTGGTTCCTTCATTTAACTCTGAAATTAACGATAAAATAATTATACAGTCTAGTTCCCACCTCATTACCTCGAAAGTAATTGTTATAACTGCGAATAACTTTATTCTATTGTTGAAACCACCGATTATAATAGTATGTAACAACAAACACTTTAATAGTGCTCGAAGTAATTAATCAGGGTTTACGTATAATAGTAAATTGGTAAGAAGCGTCACATATAGTTGAGTCTGAATTTTGATAAACACGGGTTGATACAATAACGAATATTAGTTTTTGCTATAAATTCGTGTATTTAAAATCAAACGCCTATTGTCATAATGATTTCTGGGGATATTTTCAATCTTTACATTCATCATAAGAAACCTTTAAACTTGTTTTATTTATACGTCAAGCAATACACTTCGTTTATTGCTCTATCACTAAAAAATTAAAGTTACTTCCTAAAACATCGAGCAAGAACAGGTTCGCTAATCGCACTTTTTGTATTACAACTCACGTTTTTGAGGTTAGGAAACAGCGAATTTTTACGAAATTAAAATAAATTAATCATTTTATGGATTTTCGTGGTTTCCATCATATTTTGTATAAAAAGTAAGAATTTCGGTATTGTATTAACCCAACTTCAGACAATAAAGCACTATATTACATTTTTAGCGAGTTTTGAACGCTAATTCTCAGAGGCCTACTCATAATGAAACATATCAAAAACTAAAATAAATTAGAATAAATTACATACACAGTACCTGTGTTTAGAATATCTTGAAAAATTTGTGATATATTTCAAAGTATTGTCTTTCATCAAAAAGGCGTACCCTTAATTTAATTTATAATACATTTATTATTTTCCATTTTCACCGATAGATTGCTACGCTATATTGGGCAAAATCTGGGAAAGAGGAGATGTTAAAAGAAAAAGAGATTCGCCCATACAAAAATAGCTGGAAAGGTACCAGACTAATTCAGCTATAGTAGAGATTTGGCAATGGGGTGTAGATGTGGTTATCGGCAGATAGTGATATATATTAAGCTAAGACAAGAAAGTCTATATATACAAATATACATATACATATATATATATATATATATATATATATATATATATATATATATATATATAT
>JAHWXV010824850.1:0-10202 GCA_024586415.1 Phrixothrix hirtus
CATTTTAAATTTTGATCAATTATAATTCCCAAATATTTGATTTCCTTCTTTTCATAAATTTCCTTTTTCATACCATTTATTTTTATATGCGAGAAATCAGATCTATTTGATTTAAATACGGAAAAAGCCATATAATTAGTTTTTTGGGCATTTAAAGAAAGTTGATGCATATTTAACCAGTTTATTATTTTTTCCATCTCATTCTGAACACTTAATTTTGTTTCTGACCATGTTTTTTCGCAGAATATCACAACAGTATCATCTGCATATGATACAATTTTTGCTTTTATTAATACACTTAGTAAAGAATATAAATATTAAAAAGTACTGGACCAAGAACTGTACCTTGGGAAACACCTAATTTCACAATTTCTGGGTCATATTTATATGGCACGCCCAAACACGGGGCTGCAATGATAAAAATTTAAAAATATAAATTTACCAAAAATTTATAGCAATACCTCTTGCTGAATTTGATACTTTGATACTATCGCCATAACCAACCATCATCAAAAGCTTTATTCAATCTCTTTTGGTTAAGTGAACCATTTTAAAACACAATTTTCACCATTTAACTATTAATTGTTAACAACTCTAGCAAATTTTATTTTTATTTGTTTTCATAAGTAATTGCATCAAGTGGTAAATAAATGTTGTTAAACATTTTACTTAATATCTCAGTATTTACTAAAAATAATGGTACCAAACTCTATATCCCTGAACTCTTACAGAACCTTCTATCCAAATCCAAAAATATATATAGATTTTTCATTTAAAATAACAAAGTTGCTGATTAAAGTGGAAGTTAAATGAAATTAACATTAGCACCAATAGATTGCCACATATTAATACCTTTGTGAACAAAGCTTTATTTAAATCACTTTAGTAGTGGCGTTAAAAATATCTCCTATGTTCCATACCCCTGTATAAATAAATACAAAGTATATCAAAACTTTCAGTTAGAATTCGTAATAAAATAATTTTTGGTTTAAACTGTGTACATTTTATTAAATTAAGCTATAAACGTTTCGAAAACAATGTGCTTTGTTTATTGCTTAATTTAATAAAACATACACAGTATAAACCAAAAATCTATTTTAAATACAATACCAAAGAAGATTTGCCGCTTTTCGGCACAATTTTGTGATAGTTATTAAAACATATTTGTTAGGTTATATTTAAATTTGCAATTAATGATTTACAAACAGTTGTTCTCACAACTTCTACATTTATTTCTATTTCTAATCGGAAAACTATTCTTTATAATTACTTAAATGTTTGTAATTTCAATGTTGATTTTAAAAATTCAAAATGATTCTGTTCAAATATCTACCTAATAAAATTATTTGATATTGCAATTCCAATGGTTGCCTTTGAACAGCCTGTGCAATTTTATACAGTATCTATGCAATATAAAAGTAGACTTTGGCATGTGAAAATAGCTTTTGGTTATTGTCAAACAATCACCTAAGAATGTTCTTTTATTCATACATTTACAGTAACTTAAGATTCTTTATTTGTATTCTTTAATTTGCAATATAAAATTTAAAATTATCTTGTTTCATTCATCCTTCATTTAATTTGATCGAATTACTGCTTTTATACAAAATTACTATGAAGCAGTATAGCACCAATCTTAGAGGGCATTTTCATCCCATAAAACGGTGTATGGTCTAATAAAAAATATGAATCTCTTAGGTTTTAGTTATTTACAACATATCCAAAATTTAACAAAATTGAAAAGGGACACTTGTGAGGTTTCCTTATTGCTTATGATAATGCATTCAGTGTCCAGTTTACCAATAAACATTGTTTTTAAATTCATATAAAAAAAATATGGAATCTGGTTTTAGCATATCAATTTGAGCTGATTTAACTAAAAAATATTTTTTGTGCATTTTAAAATTTTTTAACTGCAAAACTTCTGTATATTCATATTCAGGTTTTTTTCAATTAATTTGAAATTTCAAATTCATGTGTCATAAGGAGACACTTGATATATTTCATTGATATAATCACAATGTGATGGAGCATGGACTTCATGAAATCTCCGAAGTTGATGGGTTCAGTGAAATTATGAGTTATCACACATATTCTATTGGGTTTGTATTCAACATGTGAAAAGACCAACTCAAGCTATCAAACCAAGATAAATACTTCTTCAAGCATAATCTTTCATTAAAGAGTCTGTTTTTCTTCAAGTGAATATGTGTTATAAATAAGTAGAAATGATTTGCAAGGATGGTTACACAATGTTAGCTTATTGCTTGTTGGAATCTATTACTTCGCAGGGTTTTTTCTACATGTGTAATTCATCTGCCCAAAATGTTGAATTATCTACCATCTAGACAGTACGCATTAAATCAATAACGGTGTTACTTGTGACCTCATCATTAGGCTTTGTTAATTATTTAGATAATATTCCATACCAACTGATGATATTGTTCAAATCCCAAAATTTTTATTGGCTACATTGAAGTTACATACTAAATATCTTCTTTGATGGTGTATAGTAAGTAGCAGTATATCCATGAAATTCAAATTCTGGGTTAATTTCAAAATGGTATCTATAGTAAACCTTATTCAATTTCATTTAAATCCTGCTGCCATCTTTTGGCAATGATAATAGATTACAGAAACATTTATCTATTTATGCATTTCAACTTCAGAAGATATTATTTAATGAAAAAGTGTTGCAACATGTAGTGGGAATGGAAACTACATCTCAGTTTTTCTAACACATTATTACCAATCAAACTAATTTAAAACAATTATAGTTAAAATGAAATGTAATCTTTGGTAAGCATTTATTAATTAGTTTTGAATTTGTATTATTTGCTGCATTATATTTTCTGTTTACATCTAACTCACTTTAAAAACTTTAATATTTCTAGTGAATGTTAAAAAGAAAACAATTCCGCAAAAATAAATTTTACCTAAAATCTGATGTGATAGTGAAGAAAGATTATAAGTAAATTTTCAGAAATTCGCTGAAGCAAATTTCAATACCTAAAAATGTTTACTTCAGTGCAATTATTATATTTAAATAGGATAATATAATATGCTTTGTCTAGCTGTACAAAGTTCTATAGGAACCCTAGTTAATTGGTAAATTTAAATATATTTATTTGTGTAATGATTGAAAAAGATTATTTAGAATTACAGGGAAAAATATGTAATCAGTCTTTTCTACTTTATTTTTAAAATTTTAAATGTGTATTATTCTTAGTGACACTGATTTGATTTTCATAATTCATATGTAAACAGAATCATATAATTCAAATATAATGAAAGCATAAATTAAACTTTGGAAAACTATAGACTTGGCAAATATAACCTTTTATAATTTAATTTGTCATGTGTGACCCGAATAAGACAAGCGCATCTTAAAAAAGTTAATATTTTAAGTTGCAATTTAAGGAAAACAAAATAATGATTTTTTTATAAAGGATAATTTTATTTTAAACAGAGCTTTCACATGTATACACTTTTAATTTTTAAGAGCTTGGAAGTATTATTTCTCCAATTTTAATAGTGAAATAATGGCACTTACCTTCTGCCAATGTTTTTGTCATTATTTTATTTAGTTTTAACAAGAATAAAAATTAGATTGTCAAAACATTATTGCAAATATATAACAAATTTATTAGACTGATCTGTATTGAGCATTTTAAAGTCAAAAAAAAAAGAAAAAGAAACCGAAGGAAGCAAGAGCATACATTTAGAAGCAAAACAAAAGTAGTGGTCATTATTATGAAACAATAATTTTTATTTGAAATACTTTTTCCCATTAGGAACTAAAATTTCTGAAAGTCAGTCTTAATAATAAAATTACACAAAAAAACTTAAGTACTCATAAATTAAATTAAACTATTTACAATACAACTAAAAAGAAAGCTATTTGGAACATTTAAATAACACTAATGTAAAAATGTTAACCTCGTCCGTAAATCACAGCGATAAAAATTTAAAACCACATATAGTGGGGTTTTAGAAAAAAATAATAATTGGTGTCATTTAACAATCCAAATAGTTAAAATGTGATGTATTCATTGAGCAAAAATTTAACAGAGACGCCTCAGTTTTAATTTATACAAGCTTAAAAACAATTTACTTCACTTATAATATCATTAGAAACAGTACTTTTGACTGTTTAATAAATTATATCACAAAAAGAGTGTAGTTGCGGAATGTTTTATTATAAGACGATTGATCATTTCGTGTAGCAAGAGATCGTAGCATAGGCAAATTATGATGAAACGTCATATGATCAAACATTCCTAAACTGAAATGCACGATATTGACGCACCTTGTACAATCTGCGAGAAACAAACACAACTAAATCAATTTAGATATTTCGTCATGATAATATGCTAGATACAGCTTCATCTAAATCTAAATTTGAATTTTGTTGTAAATTAAGTATAGAATCTATAGCAGATTGAACATGTTCGTCGATGCTATTGTTGCCACTCTCACTCTCGCTACTTTGCGATCCATGCGATTGTACATTACTTTTATTATTTACATTATTATGTACACCACTAGAGTTAGTACTGTGTTGTGCAGCCATTGCTGACTGCGTTTGGGCACTATATATGGGATGCATACCTTGAGAAACGTCTTGTGTATGCGCACATTGAAGGCTATGAGAATATTGCTGTTGTGTAACATTTGTACTATGATAAGTACCCTGGGTACTTGCATGAGTTCCGTAATGTGCATTAAGAGACCCATGTTGCTGCCTCGCATTTTGTACATTATTAAGAATATTTGCATTAGATGAAGGCTGCAATTGCGTTGTTTGCAAATTAAAATGCTGCTGTTGTAAATTCCTTTGTTGCAACTCATGTGTCATTCGCATATTTTGTAATTTGTGTGTGCACATATTACTCGATGCATTAAAACTATTCGACTGCGAATTATTACTAATAAAATTGTTCTGAGGTCCTCCCACATCGATGTGTCGTTTATGGTGTTTATCAACACGAAATTTCTTCAAAGTTTCAAGTCGCGAATCACTACTTGCAGATCTTTTCGGAGGCTGATGATTGATATTGGGTTTTTGCTGACTAGGTACACTATTAATGTTTTTTGGATCATCAGTTCCAGACTGAAGGCATCCTAATTCTCTTTGTATGCAAGCCCACTCATCATATTCTTCTTGTTGTTGTTCCAAAGGAGTTGTAGGTGTTGAAAATTGAGCTAATAATTCAGGTGGTGGCCCTTCTTCTAATTCTTGTCGTAAATGTATTAAGGATTGTTGTTCTTCAGCCAGAAACATACGATCCAACATCATTAACTCTGATGTTTGCACTTGCCTCTGTTGTAAAAAGTTTTTGTGTAATATTTTTAATATTGAGTAATTAAATATTAATTACTTTAGATAAATAAATAATACAAAAATCTACACATTGAACCAAATGAAATACTTTTTATCTTAGAATGACATAGTCACTACAAAGAACATTCAATTTTTATTGTTAATCATGAAATGTTACATCTGTTAATTTCAGTATATAGTATATACTATTGGACTGCAGCTATAATTTGTTTATTTTTCAAGATATTTAAATTAATCTTTCTATACGTATACAAGGCATATTTTTCAGTTTTCTAACAGCAATCAATTTTGTCAAAAGTAACATTAGCTTACGATTTTGAAATGGAACACCCTGTATATTTTATGTATTCTTCTGGATGCACATAACTCAAAAATTCGAAATCTTCTTAGTAGAATGTGATTGGATTAAAACCGTTCTCAGTTGTCATAGTAACCAGAAACAATTGTTATTAAGTTTATTTATAAGCAAATGAAGGATAATGTAAGCCATTAAAATTGTTTTTTAACCTAAATTTCAAAAGTTAATGCCAAGGGCTACCGAGGTATTCTGGTTTAGGATTCAAATTACGAATCCAACGATACCGTATGAGCTAGATCTTATTGTAATTTTTACTTTTATATCTTAAATTTAGTTTAAAAAAAACCACTAATGATATCTAGTATGTTAAAAATGAAAGTGATTATATTTTGCATATTCATACAGAAAAATTAAAAACTGACACTAATTTCAGTTTTACCAGAAGTTTCATTTAGATATCTTGAAAAATATAAAAATTATGGTTGCAGTTCAATGGTCAATTACATCTAGTATATCAAAAAGATGCTGTTTATATATACAATAATATTAAACTTTTACAGCAAAAACAATTATATATTGACAGTATATTTCATGAGATAATCACCTTAAAGCTTATGTCTAAAAGATATTTTTCACTGTGGCACAGAAAAAGATACATTATATACTTGATTGTGCTTTATTATATACAATAATTAACTGAATTGTGGAAAATATTTATAAGAGCATGTTTTTCAATATTTAAAAATAAAAACAAAAAGTTCTTATACCAATTAACTATGCATTTTTTAAAATATTGGGTGCTAAAGCTCTTTAAGTCCTTTCGTAGTTTAATTCAAATTTATACTTCCTAGTTGGTTCAAATAAAGTTAACCTATTTACCACTGTTTTGTAATAGATTTAGATTATTTCAAAACTCAACAATGTCACTAAAATGCATTTGTAGGTTAAATAAAAAGAATAAATTTTAAGCAATTTTTGTTGTTGTATAACTTATCTTGAAATTTTTTGCTACAAGATTTAGGTTAGTGGGTACTCAATATGAGAAAAGCATGAAAAAAACTACACAAAACTAAACTTGTAAAGGTGAGATTCATAATTTGGCAGAAATAGTATTTGGATTATCTATGCTTACATAAGGTCCCAAATGCTACCCACCACATGCATATTTATTAGCTTCTATTCATGAGTGCAAAAGAGAACACTATTTAAATTTCCAATTATGTTAGGCTATGACTATTCAGAAGCCTATTTTCATAGCTATGTTTAAAGTACCCATTCTAACTAAAAATTTAAATGATCACATGTTATATATATATTAATTATTGATGTATAAATGTCACACATATGACGTATAAATGTCACACATATGACATTTATACGTCAATAATTTAATTTATTTTTTCCTTTTGTCCTGACAAAGTATACAACTATACACAAAATATAGACAAAATAGAATTTATATTTTTTTTCTGCCGATACCCAAGTATTTAAATTATATTGTACATAATTTTATGGCAAGTAACAATAATATCATAATAATAGTAGTGTCATACATGATTACATGAGAGAAGATTAAAATGAAATCTACCGAGCAATGTTTGTCACAACAAATTGTTCACAGTTAGGTTGCTGCAACTATTTAATAAATATCTATCAAGTTACGTGTAATTCACATCATATTTGTGTTGTAAAGTATAAAAGCATGATAAAATTTTTGACAAAAGAAGGCAACCAGCCAAAAACTATACACAAACGTATGACTACTGTATATAGTGAAAATTCTTCATCATATTTTCAAATAAAATTTTGGTCAAAGTAGTGCAAATGGGACAGAGAATCCATTTCAAATGATCCCAAAGGTAGATGACATGCAGAGGCTGGACTGAAGAAAACATCGAGAAAGTTGAAAAAATGATGTTAATAGATCGACAAATCAAAGTTTCGGTTATCTCAAAGATTTTGGAATAAATAAAGTGTCACCATGCTGGATTCAAAAATTCTGACTCCTGAATAAAAGTTGTGCAGGCAAGAAATTTGTGAAGAAAACTTGGTAGTTTAGCTGTAAGTGTAATGGGCAATGAGACGTGAATGTTCCACTGGAATTTCCCAACAAAACAAGATTCAATATAATGGATACATAAAGGATCTCCACCACCTAAAAAAAGCAAAGACACAAGCATCTACAGAAAAGCTAATGGTGTCATTTTTTAGAATAATGAAGGCATCTTTTGATTGAGTATATGCATAAGGGGTCTACAATTATTGCAAATGTCTACAAAGATACAACTAAAAATTTAAAAGAGGCCCAATAATGTTGCCCAAAAGCTTTATTGCTGCATAACAATTGCTGAGGCTTACAAGAGTCAGGATAAAATCACAACTGTGTTTTTTTAGTTGAGTTACAGCCCTGATAAAGCTCCGTCTGACTATTATCTCTTTCTTAAGTTGAAGAAACAATTGCAAGGGCATCGATTTTCTTCAATGAAGAACTAAAAGATGCCATTTCCGAATTTTTTGAGGAGTTAGCAAAAGAATTTTTTTTGAAGAAGCATTGGACCAAGTGCATAACTGTCAAAGGATCATAGTTAAAAAATCAAATTTTGTATTTTCTCAAAGTATTTTATTTCCTAGTTAGGTAGATTTCATTTTAATCTTGCTTCGTATCTAATAGATCAAAGCAAAATTTAAATGAAAAACTAAAAATAAACTTGAAAACTAAAGAAAAACAATGAAACCAAAATTTAAACTATACTACTCTATCAGTAATAAAAGTTTTATAAAAATGCTGTAGCAAGTAGTATATCAAAATATATGGCAATATACAACATTTCAATAGCATAATGGTTATTAAGTAAGTTAATATTAAAATACACTGAGAAGTAAACAAAGAACTATCTAATAAGGTTAATAACCATATAGTCTAAGACATGGACATACTACCTAATATGTGTAAGTTTAATGCCTAATACAAATTAAGCTAAAAAACAATGCTGTACAAACAATGTAAATTTCTGTAAAAAATGCAATTAATTACAGATATATTATTTTTAAATTAACTAATAGGTGGAATATATATTAATAAATGTAATCAGCAATTAACTTATCTTTCCATTTCGATTGAAGCTTAAAATGCCTATCATAGAAATTATTTACAAATAATTTACTCTTACATAACAATACTATTATAAACAAATCTGGTGTAAAACAACACACTACCTACTTTCTCTTACGTATTATAGATACACAAATAATGTCCACAAATGATTAAAATATTATTTACGTTTATTTTAGGAACAATAATTGCAATGGTCACCCATCCAAATTACTGGACACGCAAAACACTGCTTTACTCGAAAGATTTTCTCAGATAACTCGCTTCAAAGCATATTTTCAGAAAAACCGAAAAGTTCACATAAAAAGGTATCAAAGACATAAGAATCATAGAAAGTTTTAAAGCAATTGTAGAGTCATTTAAAAAAATTGTAAGAATAAAGTGGCACTTCCAGTTATTCGATTTTAACTCTTAAATGCCATCGTATGGTCACTATAAGAGAATCCACTTTTGGAGGGGATCTAGTTTCAACCCTCCTTGAAGATAATGGTGGTAGCATCTGGTTACTTGTTCCTCAGTATGTCCTTGTAATTTAGTGGTGACAGGCTGCTTTGTTTGACTTTTATAAAGAATTAAAATTCGTAATCGGTCACTGTGATCATACAATGGTGTTAGTGTAATTTTTAAGGGTTAAGTAAATATTTATTTTTGACAATGTCTGACGAACCTGGGCCATCAAAAAGGGCAATATATATGTAAAGGTATGTGATCTGTCATTTAATGAAACATGTTTAAAGTGGTTTGAAAAATGTGAAGTGATTTTACTGACAAAGGTGAGGAAATTTATGAAATTAATGAACATGATATTGTTTCTGAAATAGAAATTGAGGAAGATATGCACGAAAATAGTAGTTAAATAGAAACAAAAAGTGTAGTGAGTAGTGAGGAAAATTATGAAGAAAGTGAATTAGGTACCGTTAAGAAACACTACTATGATAAAAATCGCTTCAAGCGATGTTCAGAAATGTTTCAGTCTCCTTCACACACACTGAAACACAACATTATACTACAATTACTTGGTTTAAGCTGTAAAGTTAAAAAAATTCAGCAGAACTAATTGATGTGTGGAGTTTACTATTTACAGATAACATGTTTCATATAACTTGCAATGGACGAATTTAAAAATTGAAAGGTAAAGGGCGAAGTATGAAAGACATGATTGAGCTAAAAACTCTCATCAGTTTATTATTTTAGACAGCCGTGTTTGTTTCAAATCATTGAACGAATTTTTGCTATTGATGGAACCGACAGAGAAAGTTTTCGGTATGTAATGAGCAAAAATAGATTTTCTTTTTGGCTTATATGTTTACGCTTTGATAATCCAACCGATTGTAATGAAAGACAAAAGAATGATCCTATATGTGCCATATCAGAAATATTTAATCAAAGTCACCAACTCTCAGGCGATATATATATATATATATATATAGGTGCCGCCAACACCTATA
>JAHWXV010825112.1:0-10309 GCA_024586415.1 Phrixothrix hirtus
ATACCCGCGGAAACCTAAAACATAACATATATATATATATATATATACTCATTTAGTAATAGATACAGAGTACTTTTATTTTCTATGCAATCAGTATTTTGTTGAAATGCCTTCATTCTAGCGTTTTGAATAATATCGAGCAGGTTTTCCACTACAATTAGAAATGTATTAAAATTAGGAATACTGTAATATTACCTAACTTATTTTTGATGAAGGGAGAAGCTTAACGAAGACTACTAGAGTCAAATCTCAGATTACTATACTTATATCATAAAATGACCTTGAGCTCGATAAAGCTATTAGCAGGATAATAAATATCCCCACTTCTTGTAATGGGAAGGATGACTTAATCACTTTCAATAGTGGGAGTATTTTACATATATCAATGGGGTATATTTTATTTCAGTACTTCATAAACATGTGTGTTAGGGTTGAACTGTCTAAAGAATTTGAAGAGAAATTACGTAATACTAATTATTGGGGTTGGAACCACCGTATATGATTATTCCATGGTGACAACTGGAAAAGTGGTGCATTCCCTGAAAACTTGATGCAGGCAGGATTTTTCTACTGGTAGTGAGGATATTGTAAGGTGCCATTATTGTGCACTAAGTCTAGGACAATAAAAAGACGATGATACTCCAATATCAGAACACATTAAATATTCATCAAACAGTCAATATGCAAAAATAGTACTTAAGATTGTTTAAATTAAACGAACAGAGCTTTATAAAGCATTGTACGTAACAGTTATTTGACAATAAATAAATGCGCCGAAGAAATACTCTCTTTATTTCTTTAGTAGATAGTCACTTGACCTTGAACTTAAGTGCAGAGGCTTTTGAACCAGACGTGAATGACCTTGACTGCAATAAAGAAATGTGAACCCTGAACTCTCTTTGTTTTACAGTAAATAATTGTTTGACCTTGAAGGTTTCTGCAATATGCTCACGAGCTTGACCTAAATCCTTGACCTAATTAAATGTCAGCGAACAGGATGTGAACGGCCTTTAGCGATGACCCATATTTAGAAAGTCCTTGACCTATGGGCCAGATTTAAAAAGTCTTTGATCTATGACCCAGATTTAAATAAGTCCTTGACCTATGACCTTGGAATTTGACCTCGACCCAAAACCGCCCATCTCCCCCTACTGGATAGAATGCGTAATTCAAAGCTTCAATCCCTATTTTCACAAAATATTGCGCGTGGGATATCCCCATATACTGTAATTGACAAATGCCCGTTGTATATTAGGCTACTTAAGAAATAAAAATTATACCGAAATATTAATCGGTCATAAATCATAAACTGTAAAATATTTGCAATTTATTTTCCATGTTTAACCATTAAATTTTAGAGCTAGTAAAGTGCTAGTATCTTAATAGTGTACTGCTTGAAATGTATGTTGTACGAGGCGCACTATTTATATTGTGAGCCTAACAATAAAGAAACAGTAATTTATCATTAAAAATTGATTTATTGTATTTCAAAATATTTCCCCCTATGATCTATACTTTTTTGTATTCTTTCAAGCCATCTGTTAAAACATATTTGCCATTCTGTTTGAGACATCTGTGAAACATGGATTTTGAACGCATCGGCGGCTTCTTCTCCCTATGAAAACCGCTGTTCACGCAATTTATTCGTGACGTTCGGGAATAAAAAGAAGTCATTGGTTGCCAAATTAGGACTGTACAACGGACGGCCCATTAATTTGACTTTTTAATGTTCAAATAATTGGTTGCTAGACGAGATGTATGAGCTCGCATTGTTGTGATGCAGATTGATCCGATAGCGTTTTTCTGTTTTCCTTATTTCCCGGAAGACTTCCAGCAAAAAAGCTGGTAGTATATCATTCAGAAGTGACCGTTTCACATTCCTGTAAAGGTACTGTTGCCACATGATCAGTTTTTCCGAATAAACAGGCGACCATTTGTTTAGAAGTGCTTCGAGAGCGAACAGTTTTTGTGGGTTTGGTTCACCTTGAAATACCCATACAGTCGACTACTGTTCACTTTCATGCTCATACGCATATATCCATGATTCTTTACTAGTTGCAATATTATATACCTCTTTGGAAGCACCGCCATTGTATTTCGTAGGCATTTGGTTGCATCAATCGACACGGGCATCTTCTTCAGATGTTTTCACCTTATGTGGGATCCAACTAAAATAAACCTTTTTCACGGCTAAATTCTCTTGGAATATTTTATATAAGCTGGTCGAACTAATATATAAGATTGCCTCAATCTCACAATATTTCACATGTCGATCTTGAATTATCAATTTTTGCACAGCATCAATGTCTTCTGGCAGAACAACTGATTTTGAACAACGTTTACGACTTTCGTCGAGAAGTGAGCGATGGCCACGATTCAACTCGTAATACTAGCGTTTTACAGTGGTAAAAGATGGGGCTTCGACGCGAAAAGTGTCGTAATAAATCATCGCACAAAAATTTTCACGAGTTAATTCCATTTTTACGCTGGGGTACAATTTTCAAGTCACTGTAAATACCACTAATCACGCTCAAATGTAAAAAAAATGTTCTGAATAAGGTAATGTCCAAAAATGCCAAACTTTCCATTACAAATGTTAGATGGCCTCTTAAACACGCAGTGTTGCCAAGGCTCAAATTATAAATAATATCTCTCGAACATATACTGCATCGTATATGCAAACGACCGCTTTCATACTGTGAACTACTAACCGCGGCCTTTGAGCGATGACGATTTTGCTAGCTGTACTATTTGTGCCAAGTTATTCATCCACTATTAACTTAAATAAATTGGAAAAAATGTCGTCTTTGCAATATTACCAGCATTTATCTAGAAAAAAGATCCGCTTAAACTTATTTATAGACAGATCTCTTCAACAGTTAATTTTTAAGAATACTTTTAATTAACTATAATAGTAAAATGAAAACTTACAATATCAAAAAAACATTCTTCCTGTAAACGTCAACCTTAATACTTTTACCTTGACTCCAGCTTTTATTTATGTTCAATAGATAAATGTATTCATAGCATAAACTTTAAAGTAAATAAACAACATTCTATGTGACCTAAATATTTGCCTGTAAAAGTGATAATATGTATCAGTATTCTCGCTTCGCTCCTGTGAATTAGTTAAGCCACTTACTAATATTTAGTATTCGCAATGGATGCTTTATTTTGGTACGCATAGATACTCTATTAGGTCTATTACCTTTATATAAAATGCAAATACTTATTTCTGATCCGTTCTATATATACACCAAACAACAATTTTTAAATTTTAGTCCATTATTCGCACACATGATATGAATTCTTCCAAGGTGCTAAAGCGATTTCTTTAAACGACGTTTTTTTAAATATACAATATGTATACGAAAAGAGACATCAGAGAAAGCTTTATTTGGAAATTACTGACATAGTACTTACTGTACGTATTCAATATTCTTTCATTTAAATAACATGTATCGTAGGTTACATTCAAGAAACACTTGAAATTAGTTTCTAGTAATTCGTTTGTAGTAATCATTTTGTAGATTCTTCGTATAACTATAGTAACTGTAATATACTTAGAAACCTTCAGTTGTTGGACCATATAAAGTTACCTAAATATTTAACTAAACTTTAACTATTTACAGGTATTTTATAAAATTAGATTATGAAAATACTACCTACTTAAGAAATCATTACTTAACCTTTATGAATAATTCTAAAACGCAATATCGTAGTAATTGAATTTTTTTCCCATTTTTAAGTTAGCTTAACATGAATACTCATAGTGTAGTGCAGTTTATTATGAGTTTTAAATCCAATGTTCGTTTCAAAAGGCATTTCTATATCGCATTCCTATCTGTAAGCGGTAAAATAGCCGCCAAAGCCAGTAAAATAGCTGTTTGAAATTTTATCCTGTTTATTGTGTTCTCAAAATAGCATTTTCTATTTGTTTATAAATCGTAAAGGTCGCGAAAAGTAAGTTTTGTAAACAGTGACTAAGAAACTTTATAAATATAATTGTTAAATGAAATCTTTGAAGACGATGAATTTGGATGAGGTATATATAAAAGAGTTAATTAGAAAGTTCCGAAAACTCCCTTGATAACATTCAAGAGTTAAAACTTGAAATTTAGGCATCGTAAATTCTGTTATGTATTCAATTAGCACAAAAATTTTTGAAACGCTTACGTCAAAACAAAAATATGTTTTGTTATAAACTGTAACTTTAAATACTTCAGCTAGACAATATATAATCGCTATCGTAATACTAACTTTGTATACTCAATTAATTGATGCATATTAATAACATTACAATTTAAGAACATATTGTATTATAGATATAATAAGTGTCAGCATTAACTTGGCGGTTATAACTTAAGATAACCACAAATACTAAATGTATTGAATGAAAACCATAACAAAGGATGCTATTTACCAAACATTCTACTCAATAGAACAGTATTGGCTTAATTAAGGAACAAACTAGAATACTTCAAGTCCCAAAGCTAGTAGAAATAGTTAATTATTGATTAATATTAAAAGCGCTCCAGAGTACTGTTAACAGGAAATTATTTCTTACTTTGTTAATAATAATCATATTTGAAAATAACTTTAACTGACAATTTTTCTTCAACTTCGTAATTTGCCTTGCTACTTAAAAATTATAAATCGATGGAAATAGAAAAATCAAATTAAATAGAATACAAATTTAAAAAAATATATAGTTACTCTCATTGGCACAATTCAAAAAACGTTTATGTTTAAATAACTGACAATTATTACAATTCGAAAATTAGCACGGATTTTCAAAAGTTACTTAATCGATACTGGCGTGTATGGAAATAAATATTTCATTGCTGAACTCACATCATTCCCTACTCTTGAACCCATTTCGCATTCGTGTATTGTAGTAACACTTGCAAATATACAGTGTTTGATAGTTTCAAGTGGCTGTTTGGCGTTATCTTAAATGTGCATTTGTGTTGATATGAAATAGCGCTTTTTCAAAATTTATTCCTTTTCAGGAAATAAAACGGTTTTTTCGGTATTTGGTATCTTAAAACGTTGATTGTGTTTGTGCCGCTTAAATTTATTAATGTTGATCCTCTTAATTGAATTTTAAATGTACACTTCTACTCTTTATAGGTTTTAAATACATACGAATTTTCTTCAGTACCAAACAAATATATAATTGTTATTCGAAATGGAATATAATTATGAAGTTATTCTATAGCTAAGTCTAAATTAAACATAAGAAAAATGTTTAAAGCTTTCGATAAAGTATAATGTGATATAATAAGTAGGTGCCGATTAAAAATAAAAATTTACTAATTAATTTTAAATATTAATTCAAGAGAAAAACGTTTCCAATCCTTGAAAATTACGAAATTATTAATTGGAATAAAATTGTTTAGTGACAATATTAACAAAATTAGATCAGTTACTAAAAATTGGTGTTTATGCAAAAATAGAGGGAGTTTTTAATTCATGTTCTGGAAAGCTGTCTAGTAAAAGAAGAAGTCGAAAAAGTGTTTCTATACAAATCATGTAAGTAGCTATAGAACAACAAAAATTACATTGGTAATCGAAAACGGTAAGTGGATACTCTTAAGAATCACCTTTCTAGCATTTAAATAATATTTGTGATAATTACGTTAACTTATCAAACAGTTTCAGAAAGAGAAAAGACGGTAAGTCTATCCATATCTAAAGCAACATTGGCGAGGGAAATGATAAAACTATGAAGGAAATGACTATAACTTCATCATTTGTAGATGAGTTTCGAGGTTTAGGTTATTTTTATATTGCAATACAGGAATAAAAATTTCTTCAGTATAAAAAATATAACTTTGCCTAATAAGTATGTAAAAGTGAGCTCACTTCACTTAATTATAATATATTAGTTATATTCCAGATTTCCGCCGCGCCACAAGGATATTTATCTGCCGGCAAACGGATTTTTGATATAGCGGATTTGTTGCAGTAACCGCTTTCTGGCGGAAAATGTGTACATTTTAACAACAATCTTTGATATATGGGTACCTTGAAATATGTTGAAAAAGGTTTAAAGTGTTCCTTTAAACTAAAATTTACAATGTATGTCATACATAGAAACCATTACCTGAAATGAATTCACTTTAGCTTTGTTATTATCTTAGGTTGTATTTCTACTGGCATTAAATACAGCCAATTGGACAAAGTTTCAGTGCCAATTAATATGCCAATGATGGAATATGAAACATACAGCAATCATCATGATGTTCGACACAAAGCTTTATTATCGCAAGCTAGATTGAAAATAAAGCATGTAACGACTTAACGAGTATTCAACCACGGCTAGCAAACCTACATTGGAGCGAGGCGTGGTTCATCGATACTTTCGGAGCTGAACACTGTAGGATTACACCAAAAGCAGGAATTGTAATGGCCACTGTTTTCTAGTCTAATCCTATAGAGTATGACTAGTTTACAGAAAACATCCTGTATATCAAGATGTTCGAGACCTACCTCTAGAGTGAAGACATACAGTACTGCAGATTCGGGATATAATTCAGGTTGAAAGAAATCGCATTAAACGGCAAGTGCGAATTACTTTGGCTTTTTATGTATATTAGGGAGTCGCAATTAACTAGTCAAAGAGGATAAAGACCTCTTTAATATGTTAATATCCAGAGTTTAATAAATGTCGTCAAAGAGGGCCGAAAATGTGCATCACGTATATGCAAGAGGAATTACTTATGGACTATTGGAAACTATTTACTTAGACACAGCGTGTAAGCCGTTCCAGCCATATCTAAGGATGTGTTCTATTCTAAATTAATGAAAATCATTAGGTGCTAAATGCGGCCACCAGGTGTAAAATTACTAGTCTCAGGTAGAGTAAATGCAAGCTTGAATAATTTAAATGTAACTCGAAACAAATGGCTGTTCTGAATTTAAAATGACTATTAGGTCGAGAACTAGTACTTTTAGCGTTCACTCTATTGTCAATAACACAGCGATTATTGGAATAAAACGAATGTTACACTATACACGTTTATACATCCAGAATAGCATTTTACAACTAACATGTTTACAAGTAAATGAACAATTCCTAAATGAATCGAAAATCTGATGAAAATGACCTCAAACTAAACATAAAGTAATATTAGTTGACGAAAGAGGTCCGCAATTTTTGGTATACATTTATAGTCGCCCTAATCTGAACGCGGTTAATTACTTTTTAAGGAAAGCAGTCGTAACTTTTAGATCATCGACTTTACAAAAATCGTAAAACTTGAATACCCAAACCGCTTTGTATTGAAGTATATGTTAAACAAAGTTATGAAAAACTTTATAGATTGCTATTTCCTTCAACGGATATTATAAAAGAATGATAACTTACTACACTATATTAAAATTGAAAAGTTAAATTAGCTGTCTTTTGAAATATTCTCTAGTTCATTTTTTTCGTAAGTTTTAATTCGGGAGAGAATCCCTTCAACTTATCATGTATTAATTTTACGTCGACTGATGGAATACAGCCACAGGTATTTTAAAAATGCCGAATACTCAATGACCAACAAATTATTAAAAATAGGTGTTCCTTTTTAGCCAAAATTCTTTAATGGCCCAAGTTTCGTGTGAATCATACGTAGAATATAATTGCTTTCAACCCTGTCGATTATTTAATCCCATTAACTTAGAGTCCGATCTCGGCAACCAAACCAAGGACGGTTCCTATAATTTTTCGACAGACGCAATATGACAGGTTGCTAATATATAGAAGACACTCCCGCTAAAATAAACTATTAGATTGTTATTTTTCAACATTTACTTACTCTTTCTGAAATTATCCTATATACTTAAAAATCAGCACAACTGACTGTATTAAAACTTAACGTCGGTTGCCTTTCATTTCTTTTTCTCACGAAACCCGTCGTTTTTAATTGCCCTAACAACAACGCTCCTCTCTCAATCTTGCCTGTATTTATTACATCTGTATTATGACTACAACAACCCAGATGCTTATTAATGAAAATATTCATACCCAATCGTTCAAGATTTATTTGCTTAGTTTCCTAGGTTATTTTCCTGACTAGAATTAACATTCAAAAAGACATGACTTCATATAGTTTCTAACGGAGCTGGCTTATTTAACCAAGCAGGATATTTAAATTGTTATGTTTAACACAATTTTTAATGCAACTGCAGAAAATGATTTTATAAAATACTAAATGAGGTGTATTGTGTTAATTTGATATATTGACTTTATTTATTCTTAGATACTTAAATTTAGATGATTAAATAGGCACACCCTTAGCCTATTAAAAACTTATTTTGTTATTTATATACAAGGGAATGCAAAAACAACAACAGCATGACAAACTATGGTAAAACAACTGGGAGAAATTGATAAATGCAAAATTCACTGCATAACAGTGATTATGGATGGTGCATTGTCAAAGCGGTCTTATAATATGAACTGATGCTTTTTGGGTGTGGTTAGTACAATAATCACATAAGAAAGGTTTTAATTATTTACGTTATATATTTTAAAGGAATGCATAATATGACAGAGAAGATGAAAACTTTTATATTTAGGAGTTAATAATAAATATTGCAGCATTTGTGGATGCACAGCTTCTAAACATTTAGATTTAAGTGAACATACAGTTCCATAAGAATGCAAACAGCTATAATATTGGATGTATTCAAAGTCAGCCTGAAAATACATGGGTTGAAGTACTCAAAAATGATTGGTGACGATGACAGATAGGTATATTGAAAGTTATGTGAAACTAAGCCAGACGTAAACCAGCTGGTTCAAAAAATAGGGTGGCGGAACCACTTCTACGAAATTTTTAGTCAAAATTACGCAAAATAACAAGTAAGAGTTTTGATAGTAAATTCCATGATGCTTTTTTAATATATTTATGATTTAGAGTGCTAAAGCAGTAATTCCATATACTTGTCTGTACTAACGGTTTTACAAAAATTGGTAAACATTAGAAACGGTTACTTCAACACGCTTTAAAATAAAAGAGGATACTTCTTTCGGTAGTAAAATCAAATTAGTAACGGGAAACTTGGTAAGTGCCGCTTCGCATGTTTTTGGTGAACATGCTGAATGCAGAAATTAAATACTCCGAATGTCAACCAAAAAAAGACGAAAACAACATAGTGACAGAAATGAAGCAGTGCAGTTTGTGTTAGGATATGCAAAATGTTCAAAGTTAGTTACTAAATATGGACAACAACGCAGCGGGACCCTACAACAGGGTTCAGTATAAATTCATGGGTGGTAAAAGTTTGCATTCAAGGTGGTTACCAAACAGGATATGAAGCAGCAACCTTATCTTTAAACTTGAAGAGTGAATATTACAGACATATTGACAGAAATTTTTTCCATCGAACTTCACGAAAGTGTCGAAAATGTATAATTAACAGAATAAACTGGGAAAGAGATATAAAATTAAACAAAAGTTGTTTGGCAGCGAAAACCATAAAAGAGAGAGACATGAACTAACTTAGTCAGACTCTGATTATCGACCAGAAATACATTTTTTAGATTATATGGTAACTATGCAATTTGAATCGGAGAAAGAACAATTTCTCAAAGCGTTCCACAAGACGGTAGAAGTACTGGAACCTGAAGCTGCAGCTAGGGGTCAAATCAAGGGTCATACCTGGAAACAGGAATGCCATATTAGAATTACGGTATCAAATCTTCAATATATTGCTAGTAAACGTCAGTTGCTTTTTGTGTATCCACTGTTAGCAATTTGTTGTATTCAACGCTTAGAGACAACAAACAGTCAACGCGCTCGTCGAATTTAATAACAATTAGAGCATTGCAACTACCGAATAGCAACTGAACTATAACTTTCATAGTACTTTATAATAAAATTCCGGGGTAATGTGTTCCCGTTATAAAATAATTTAATGTTCCGCCAGTTCAGTTACAGAAATTTCTAAGATGAATTTAATTGCTCAACATTTTTTGGAGTTATTGTCACAAGACGAAATCGAAATAACGCATGTGGCAGAAACGCCAGTGCTTTAGCAACGGCCGGCAAAGCTACAGTGGAGCGATGCGTGGTTCTCCTATACTGCGAAGCTAAACACTGTCGGGAAAATAGGTCTAAATTGGTAAATTTGGGCGCCACTGTTTCAAGACCACTGCAGGCAGGTAATGTTTGAAGAACACCCTGTATATGTCATGATATACTTGATCTTACATTATAAACGGAAAACAGACGCTATCGGTACTGCAGTAACGGGATTTAAGACTGAAAGAAAGTTTTTATTCTAATGGTGCGTTCTTAATTTCATACCACTC
>JAHWXV010825602.1:0-11557 GCA_024586415.1 Phrixothrix hirtus
TAATGCCATCTAGATTTTCTAGACCTGAAATACAAAATTTTGGTCAAGTAAAATATCCATAAGATTGTTTAACTAGTATATACTTAAACAATGGTACTACCATTGTTTAGGGTTTAAACACTTTAATGGGCGTCTGCTATATACTAAACGCTTAGGCACTACTGACTTTGTACAGTGGCAACCGGAATTCTATGGAAATATTTTAGCGTCCATATGTACAGTATGTAGTATATCACGAGAAATTATTGTTATAGTCCTAAGAAATTCATGAAATCTATTGTCTAGAATGAAATCTTCAATACATTCCAAAACTGCCTAACATGGGGCATCATTATAATACAATAAATGATCTAGCGCTAATTCTATAATGATTTATGTTACTTTATGACCTCTAGCGATAAGTTATTGTGCTGAATATTGTATTTAATCAAAGGTTACGTTGATAGTTTATCTTGAAGATATTAGCGTCATGTAGGATACATAAGCGTCGTTTGGTTTGATAGCATTTTGATTGTATAATTCATTTGTCAGTTAAAAATTTTGAACTAACTTTCTTTGTCAAAACTTCTAGCATTTAGAATGGTATTGCAATATATCGTTGTTATCTCATCTGGACTTTGTAAATTTTTGTGAATAAATTCAGTGGCGCTATTAAACTTACATTATTTTTCTTAGTTCCAATGTTTTCGGCACATTTGATTCTATGTCATTGTTGTAGTCCGAAGTAATTAAGCATTATTTCACCATTTTCAAATCGTGAATATGATTTGCTGAAGGTACTTGCAGAACCGACCTTAGGAATGGTTAAGTAATTCAATTAAGCAAAGCCATTTACTTAACATGTACCCAAAGAAAATAAAAGGACTAGCTTTGTTTAAAAAAAGTGTTTTGTTTTCTATTTCCAATCCTTGTAAATAAATCTTGAATGGGGTTTCGCAAATATAGCTGCCTGCTCTTGAAAACATAAACTCCAGAAAGTACTTCAATAACTTTTGATAGAACCTCGTATAGTTACTTAACACCGCAATTATTTTTATCAAATTAATTCTGCCAAACAAGACCGAAAATTTCGTAATGTTTCACAAAAATAATTTTTTCTAATATTAATTGCTTTAGAGTCAGAAACTTAATTCTCACATTGAAAAAAAATGTATTATTTTTTATTTAATATGACAATAAAGTATCTAAAATGTTAAATTTACGCAAGAATGTGGAGTCCATTTTAAAGTTGTTTGTATAAACATACATTTTTTAATGATATTATAATTTATGTAAATAATTTCAAAAGAACTAATAATGATTCTTATTCAAAAGAACATTAAAATTATAAAGTAAGTGTTAAAATAATGGATGCGCTTTTTTATATGTTTCTATAAAGCGACCCGTAGTATCTATAACTTCCTTGAATTGTTTATCTATGTAAGACTTGTTTGTATAACTAAGGTCAAGCAGTCAGTGTTGAAATTCCTACACGGCAAACTTAAATGAAGTTCGTGTGTTTAATTTATTTTAATCTTTGATTATTCAATTTTTAAATAAAACTGTGTATAACTTATCTTTTTATATTTCTGATTAATAAACTTTAATTAATTTCATGTCTTAAATGACGTCATCTTTGGTATTATAAAACTGAGACTGGTGCTCGCAATTCTTCAATACAGTTCCGCTTATTGTTCATTCTGTAAGTATCAATACCTGTTCATAGTATAACTTAAAAGTAATATAATTTTATATATTTTCAGAAAAATGAAGGTGCTGTGGTTATGTATTGCTTCAATTGCATTTCAATTGCATTCCAGTTATCAAACTAAACTATGGAAATTTGAGGATACTGACACTATTCTATCCATTAAAGAATTTGATGCACCCGAACATACGGCGGGAAAAACGGAAGTGGTTTTTGACGCAATACATGGCACTACTGAATCCAACATCTTTGATAAAAAAGCAGTAAGAAGCATATCCTTGTTAAATCATGACTTTGCAACAATTGAAGAAGATACTTTTATCAATTTAAATGCCCTGTCTAGTTTGACGTTAACGAATAATGACTTAACCGAGTTACGAAACGACGTATTCAAAGGTACCTCAAATTTACAAATCATACACTTGAACAACAACAGTATCGAAAAACTGGAAGCACATGTTTTTAAAGGTCTGAAAAACATGAAGGCTTTAGATCTAAGCAATAACAGAATTGAAAGATTACCAAATGAAATATTTAATGACAATTCGGAATTGGTAAATCTTGATTTGCACAATAATTTAATTAAAAAAATCGACAAGGAATTATTTGCATCCCTCAAAGACTTGTTCACATTAACCCTTAATGACAATAATATTGAAGAAATTCATCACGCTGCTTTCCACGGGTTACTTGAGTTAAGTGAAATTAATTTGGGAAACAACGCCATCCACAATCTACATTCTGACATGTTTAATAATTCTCCTAATTTAGGCGTTCTCATTTTGGAGAATAATAAAATATCAGAGGTACCCGATGATATTTTCAAAAATATGCAAACATTGAGTCGTCTTATTTTAGCTAATAATCAATTAGTATCTTTACAAACTGGAGTATTTAACGGTTTATCAACTTTGGAAAGATTAAACTTGAATAATAATAAAATTAAATCTCTAGAAGAGGGAAGCTTTACAGGTTTGGATAAATGCAATGATCTAGATTTATCTCACAACAATATTGAAGAGTTGGTATCAGGTACCTTCAAAGGTGCTTCAAACGTTCAACAACTTCTCTTGAACGATAATCCTTTGAAAAAGATTAACGAAGGAGCATTTTCTTATTTGGATGAGTTATACGAACTATATTTGGAAAATACTCATATTGAAGATCTTCATTTCATAAATGAATTACCCAAACTTCTCCTAATTTTTCTTAAGGGGACCAAATTTGAAAATGAGAAGAACTTTACTGTTGGAAAATACAGTCTTACGTTGACTGTGTTTGGACTCCATGCCATCATTCCTGTGGAATAATTCTTAGATTATTGTTTAATTAAAGTTCTTTCAGCATTTTAAAAATGTATACCTATTGACTTAATTTGTATCTCTTTGGAAATATTACACAAGTGCTCAGTTGTTTCTTAAACGTGTGCGCAGCCATTTATTAACTTGTTTTAAGACTGATTCATTGCTTAACTATGTTTCTGGCAATAATTCTGGTAAAAAAGAAATAAGTTATAACAGTAAAACATTTCCATTAAGAATTACACCTTACATAAATTGGTCATTGCAAAAACGACACAGAACATCTTAACATACATGTAAAACGTGTAAAGTAAAGCAATTTGACCATAACAATATATTAAACAATTTAAAAACAAGTTAATGAAGGTATCTATCAAAGACATATCATGCAAATGGCATCATGCATTAAAAATTATAGCAAGTGCGAATTGCTGCACTGCAAAGGTGTGTTGCATATTAGTTGTGTTCTGTTAATACAAAATTTTGTGTGAAACAACACACGACTTTCTCTTACACACATAGATATGCCAATAGTGTCCACAAAGGATTAGATTATTGCCTACGTTTATTTTGGAAAAAATAATTGTGAACGGTCATCCATCCAAGTTACTGGACGGGCGAAAGGCTGCTTAACTCCTGAAAGTTTCTCTGATAAATTACTTCTACGCATTTTTTTCAGAAAAACTGTTGAGTTCACGTAAAGGGGTATTGAATACATAATAACCGTAGCACATTTAAAAATAAAAGTTATAGCTGTTTTCGAGAAAATCGCAAAAAAAACTTAAAAATCGCAAGAATAAATTGACACTTCCGGTCCTTTGACTTTATCTAAATTCTTGACATCTCATGCGCAAAAGATAAAAAGCTTAAATATACAATTTCATTCATATATCATATTTAGTTTTTGAGATATGCTGTTCGCAACTAGTACACCAAGTACTTCCGGTTACTCAACTTTCTAAGATTTATTAGAGATACAGCTTGATTCATTTAAAACGGAATGAAGTAACCAAGGAACTTACTAAGTTTTAAAAAAATCGTTACAGTTGATTTCAAGAAAATCGCAAAAAACGAAAATTCGGAAAATATCTAAAAATGACACAAATAAAGTGGAACTTCCGGTTATTCGATTTTAACTAAATTCTTGATTTGGCATACCAATGTAGTTATGGCTACAAATATAAATTTTCATTCAGCTAGAACTTTTAGTTTCATAGTTATTTTATTTTAAGTTATAGATGTTACTTCTGGTTACTCAATTTACGGAAAAGTTTCTAAGAAACGGCCTAAATTATATGAAAGGTCATTAAATGGGTAAGAAATTAAATAAGTTTTAAAAAAATTGTTGTAGCCGATTTTGAGAAAATCGCGAAAAACCGAAAATTCAGAAAATATCTAAAAATAACAGAAATAAAGATGTACTTCTAGTTATCCGATTCTAATAAATTGTTGATTTAGCATACAAAGGTAGTTAGAAACTTATATACAAATTTTTATTTATTTCGAACTATCAGTTTCATAGTTATTTTAGTTATAGTTAATGGTAACACTACTTGCGGTTATCCGCTTTACGGACATTTTTTTGAGAAATGGTTTTAATTATATGAAAGGCCATTAAATAACTAAGAAATACAATAAAAACTAAAAAATGGCAAGAATAAAACGGCACTTCCGGTTATTGGATTTTGGTTTAAATTGCTGCAGTCGCGTGCGAGGATGGATACAAGCTCAAATATAAAATATCGATAATTTACGACTTTTACTTTTCGAGATATTTTGTTCACAAACACACACACACACACACACACACACACACACACACACACACACACACACACACACACACACGAACACACGCACACATGCGCACACGCGCACACGCGCACACGTGCACACCCGCACAGACACACGCATACGCACACTCACATGCGTACGCACACGCACACGCACATGCACACGCACTAACACACACACGCACTAACACACACACACACACATACACATACAGACAAACTAATTTTCAAAAACATGTTTATCGGGCTCAAGGGGTGCCAAAGTATGTACTTACACTAAAATTTCGACATCGAAAATTTTGGACGAAAACAACACTTTCTCTATACTATATTTCATATAGGTAAGAGAAAGTAAAAATAGTATAAAAAGTGGGAAATCTGCAAAGCGTTATACTTTCTTTTGTAAAATGAATGCTGATGTGCACTGCCAAGTCATCAAGTCTAACTCGCTACTAGATTAATAAGTGTATAGATAACCCTCACAACATGCTCTATCTACAGGAGGTATAAATTTTCAAATTTTTAAATCCTACATAAATAATTATGATTTATAAATTTAAATAATTTATGATAATATAAGTAAAATTTAGTCAAAAGGAATATTTTATGGAATCATCTAGATAATTTAGGATAGCTATCTATACATGTCAAAAACTTTGTAAAAACCTACATATATAAATGAAACCTAAATTTAGTGGTAACAAAATATACAGGGTGAAAACTATTTATCTAGATAATTTATAGAATTAAAATAATTAATAATACTGAAAAGATAATGTAAGAAAGATACTTAGGAGTTACCAGTTACAACTTTAATTCATGAATAAAAGAAAATTATGGATAATACTTCAATTTTCAATGTCTGTGTTAAAATTTACACACTTTGGAGCTTTGTTAATATGGTATATTTCTAAAAAGTTTAATTTAGGCATATGTCACGTTTGATCCAATGTTTTAGTATTTTGAAGGTCGAATGGATAACCCGTTTCGAGAGAATGTTTCGCAAATGCTGTTGTACTCTTATTATGCCGAGTGTCGTTAATGTGCTGTGATTTCGTTTTTAACCTTTGCATAGTTTGTCCCATACTAGCAAGATTGCATTGTAGACAATGTAATTTATAAATTAAATGTGATTTGTACTCCTTCGCAATAGGATCCTTAATTCTAAAAAAGCAACTTGGTTGATTTAATACTAGAACTGATAATTTTGAATGAATAATGTAATAACATTTTACTAATTCTAGGCAAGATTTTGTTGATATGAGGAATTTTTCCAAAATCTCTTTTAGTCTTGCTTTAAGTATTATTTGCATAGTGATTGACTTGATTATCGTGACTCAGAGGTCTGATTTCTTGAGGAGGATTAAGGATCAAAGCATTAACCAGCTTATTTGAGTAACGGTTATTTATTAACATGCACTTAATTTATGAAAATTTTTGTTAACAAGGTAAGATGGCTGATCCGAGAAATTCTATTCTTAAGCCCCATTACGACATTTCTCTTAAATTTGAAATGATGATCTAACCAACAATTAACGTAGCGATCAACTTTGCTAAAGATTGGTATTCAAGTTTCTCAAGTTTTTTCATTGGAAAATCTTCGTTGAAATTTTCAAAAACCAAATTGGAAAGGCTTTATAAATGCTGTTGATTGAAATATTAGATGGATAGATCCAGTATTCAGTAATTATGATAGATTTATTGGAGAAGTTAAGAGTGCTGGAAAGAAATTTATTCCTAGAGGCTTTCGTAAAGAATATATTCTTGAAGAAACTGATAAACTTTACAATAAACATAAAATCAATCTAACCCAAGAAACTGCAGATTAAATTGTAAATTCAATAAGTGGAGAAAGAAAGGACAAGTGGAATCATATCGTGAATAACATGAATTTTATTCACTCTAGTCGTAGTAGCTCGAACTTACTGAAAAATTTAGGCACAGCTATTAAGTCAAAAAATTCTAAACCTCAAATTTCTCCTAGGTCTGTAGCAACGAGATTAGTGAATACTTCGAATGCTGTTCAAATACCTAAAGAAGAGATTAGAAAAATGAGAAATTCTTTAAAGATTTTGAGAAAGAGAACACGACCTGAAGAGTTATTTAGACCTTTTACGTTAGAAGCATGGAATATTGTATTAACGTCCACCAAAACTAGAAAATCTGATGATTTTTATGGAATCTGCGCAGAATTTATTAAAAACCTAATACGTTATTCTTTAAATTGGTTATTTGAATTTTTTAATGATATTTTGATTTCAAGTAAATTGTTGTTAGGTTTTTAAAAGAGTGAAAATAATTTAAATCTGTCACGATTTCCCTAGATCTTGATTACTTGTCAGATCGATATTCATATTTTCTGTATCAAAATATATCGATACAGACGATTAATATTGCACAAGATCAGTGAATCATGATTTAATTACTAAATTTAATTAATGTAGTTTAAATTATGAATTAGTATATATATATATATATATATATATATATATATTAAAATGTATAACCCATAAAAGAATCCCTTAAAACAGTTTTAATTAAATATTTTAGCGTAGATAAAGAATACAATCAAAAATAGACCATAATAACATCTGAATGGAATTGTGAGTTCATTGTACTTTTAGCACAGGTCAACAAATGTAAATAAATACAAAAACCGAACAGGTATGACCATCTAGTGATTAAGGTACAAATGAACATAATTAGAAAATAGAAATCTAATAAAATGTAAATTATTGGAGTTTAATTCATATAGCCATCTATTGGGCAGTAACGTAAATAAGTCATAAGAGTAGCTTTAATATATAGAACACCTTAATTAGTTTACTAAATTAAAATAGATGTCAATATAAACTTTCATTACAACTTAATTCTTAAAAAATATAGTTTATCAACAATTTATAATAAGAAATGGACTATAAAAGCCAGGCACAAACACAATACAAACAGAGTCTTCCCGACTCTCTTACCTGAATCCTATCCTGCCAATTTAATACCCCATTAAATTATTTCATCGTCATTGGTATTCTTGAACGTAATAATCCAGGACTCTTCCGCTTTATTACGGACCTCGAAACCATAAAAACTCTGCTGCCACTATAGGCACGTTTCTGATAGTTGCAGCAAAGAAGACAAAACGCGTAAAGGCCCCCGAGAGTACTGTAAATTTAGCACCAGGACGTTTCCGATGCTTTCTATGCAGTCCCCGTTAATACGAAGTGGGAAAACAATTTATGTGGCCCCTATTTTGAATTAATACTTCGTAACCTTCAAAAGCCATTACCGTAAAGAATTCCTCGCCATTTATTCCTCACCTGAATCACTGTTTCACAATTATACCTTAATACAGATAAATAACGCATGTACAGAATATAACCTGTAAACTTACATTGGCATCTTGTAGCATAGAATATTCATAGAGCATGAAATGCATGGCACATTTTAGATCATAGATTTACATATAGGATAGAATATAAGAACTGTACAGTGTAAATAACAAATTTAACAGTTAACATACATGTATAGAAAGAATAATACTTTTATTGAAGGTATATAATCTGAATACAATATTTCATATAAAGTATAAAACATCATTGAATCGTAATGATACATAATTAAACTGGTGAAAAAACCTTTTAACATTACCTTCATAACTCAAAACAGAGGATTATAAATTAAATAAAGAACCCCTCATGCACTAGAGCTAAAATTATCGGGTTACTCAAGCTTATAAGAAACAATACTTGACTAAAAAATTCATGTCCGCCTCTCTAATCGGTATAAAGTACCAGACTTGAGCGTGACAAATCTTAAAATCTGGTAAAATAATAGCTGATCTAGTCAGATAGAGACCAACTCGTCTTTTATCTGTTGCCTATAAACTTCTAGAACTACTTTGGTACAATAGAATATACCAAGTTATTTAAAACTATTACCTGTAGAACAAGCGGATTTTCGCAGATTAAGAAGTTGCTATAATCAAGTTTCAGCATTATCAAGTCATATAGAAGTAGACTTTGAAAGAAAGTTAAAAACTAGAACCGTTTTTGTTGATTTAGCTGCTGCCTATATACTGTTTGAAAGGATATCTTAATTCATAAACTTTACAATACAATATCGTGCGGGAGAGTGCTTAAGATACTAGAAAATATGTTTTCTAATTGAATGGTTAGAGTATTTGTATGAGATAAAAGCAATAAGTTCAGAAAATTAAATTCATACATAAGTGATATGCTTGCAACAAAAGAGCGTTAAGTAAATTCATTTAGGCAGATCACATAGCTTTATCCGCACAAAAACTAGATTTCATTATATTGAAATGGAGCTTAATGAAGTTTTGAAGGTTATATGTGGATATTTCAGGAAATAGCGTCTTTGGCCTTGTAACACGTACCTGAAATCAAGTACAAAATAACTTTGCTGTTTTAATCATAATTGTGTGCTTCAATCGAAAAGTCATTTTGTTTCTTAAAATTTAGTTACACGTTAATGTAATTTATTTTTGCTGATGATTTACGTAACTTTTCATGATAGCACCCTGTATGTATTCATATTTCATTTCGTTAGATTACTTAATGATGTAAAATGCCCTGCATTAGCTTTTTGTCAATTTAAATCTTTTCTAATGAAAAAAGAACAAAGGAGATTTATGCATTATGTACCTGCATATTTTACAATTATTGAATTATAATAATAATATTCTGCATCATTGTTGACCCTATTTCGGATTAAACTAGAAGAATTCTGAACCAACAAGTGCTTTGCTGCCACGATGTCTCCATACAATACAAATTCCTTTATTACGGGAACATAATTAGTCTCATCAGGATTTTGCTTGCACTGAAAGTATTCAATTTTAGCACACTTTCCACGCTCTACAAAATATGTGATGGACTATTGAGTATATCTATCTTTAGATTATGAATTTTGTGTGAAAATAGCACAGACTGGTTCATACGATATTTTGTGGCCATTGTAATTGCAGATCGGAGACGTTTACATCTCATTGTTAATAAATTTCTTAAATATGGCGGAACTGATTTATTTGTGCTACTGCTTCTTGGTTTTTCTGTATTATGAGAATGAATTACAATACAATATAGCTATAATGTAGGTATATAACTTACAACAAATATCTCTAATCTTCTTTTAAAAATTTCGTAGCAAATGATTGCGGCATTCCGTCTATTCAACGAGTTGGATGCCATATGGACATGCTGTTAACAATCGTCTATGCACACTACTGTCACCATCACTAATAAGTTTAGTATACTTGAGTCCATGCATTGCCACACTACATGTAAAGCCCTCAACAATGATTTTTGCTTCCACTGATGTTGAAGTTCCACACCAATGTTTCGTACAATTATGCATTTAAACTAGACTATGAATTTCTTGAGCTGCCGCACAAATCGCACAATACTTGTACTTCACTCCAAGAAAAAGTACTTTGCCGATTCGTTGGCCAATTATGCAAGCCTATATATTAAATGCAACATGAACTTTGGCATACAAAAATAAAAACTCTTCATAACTCACAACCCCAGAAGCAGCACCATAATTAACTCCATAAGATCACTTATTCAACGCCCCGTCTACAATTACAGTTAAACATGGATAGGCATCTTTGGCCACATCTCCAGCATCAATTGCATGTCTGTGTTCTTCTTCTGCTGCTTCCTTCACATACTACACAGTTGTATCATGGATGGTTGACGCTATGTTTTGGAAACATGAGGCAAACATCTTTCATCCTTGAATTTGATATTCATTATAAACAAAAATTCCTCAGCTTGAGAAAAACTTGGTCCACCTGAAATTGTTGCCAATGCACCTGCATTGTTGATTTCTATTGTAGTGGATTTTTCATTTCCCGCATACAGAACTTTTTCCTTACTGCACATCTCGCAACGTAAAACAATTTGCATAGTAAGCCCTTTCCGTGTAGTTCTCACATGGGACATGCCAGCAATAATACAATCAAAGGGGTAACGTTTTTCCCTGTGCAGAATTTGTTGCAACATATATTGCAGATCAATAATCTGACGGCCTAACGGGATAGGTGGCGAGAACGCTAATATGCTGGATTTAGAAGTTTCTTTCATCGCAATACCATCGCTTGTGGACAATGCTTCTTCTACTTCTGAATTATTCAACACTTCATATGATACGGTGAGTGCATCATGAGATGTAGAAGACTTTTGCTTTTTTCATCTAAAAGTTTGACAAATAAGCCTCTACTATACAAACATTTAACATTAAGTCAAAATAAATGCAAATATTTTAAGGGACAATAGAACTTGTAAACAGTCAGAAACAATTACTAACAAAGGTGCCTTTTGTTGTAAACGATCTTGTTATTCTTTGTAACTAATTGTATTTATGAACTACTCTAAGCGACAGATAATGCTCAAAGTTGCTATCTAACGTGATACCAGTAATTTTAATCGAATTAATAGGGTTAATTTACTGGAAATTTCAAGTAAATAGGAACATTAATTATATTGCCTTTGATACATTCTACAAACAATTTTTCTTTGACTTCACTAAACGTTTAGATACATGAATAGACTTAAACAAAATCAAGGAACAAAAACTACCTGTAATTATCTGTATTACACACAAAAGTAGCAAATATCCATCTAGGACCACAATATGATAACCTGCAAATACGGAACAGGTTTATTATGATGGTAATTCGATATTTATGAAGTAAAGTAAACGATAGACGATTATTATTAATAATTATTAAAATGTGAAGGAAAACGAAAATTTTA
>JAHWXV010825792.1:0-12122 GCA_024586415.1 Phrixothrix hirtus
TAAACGATTTGATAACTTCAGGAAAACTTTACCTCATTTTATGTTTTGAATTTGTATGAGATTATCTATAATTTGTATTTCACATTCAATAAACTTCCTTAGGTAGTGATTGCATTTTTTTGAAAGTAATTACTTAGGTATTTTAAAATTTACGTGGACTTTTAAATAACTGGTCAAATTGAACACAGCAATATGTTTTTGTATTGGAATAGCGTCCAATGCAAGTGTAAATTGGGTTGCCTATTAAGGACATTCAGGGTCGCCAATACTCAGTAATAGCCCTGTATATATATATCACATTTTTAATTTATTTAAATAATGTTAAAGAAATAACAAAATTAGAATAATTCATTTTTTTTAAAGTTGAAAGTGTCGGTCACGTTTGAAATGCAAACATTTTTGGAGGATACCAAGAATCACTGTCATCTATCATATTCATATTCTGACACTGTTTGGATCGCAACAATCAATCTAGATGATTTTTATAGGCTTTAATTACTTAACTACCCCATATAACTTTCTTATCAATTATCTTCTATATCATTATAGTTATATCTATTTTCATCCTTTACTATTTTGCTCTTTCATGTGTTAGTTAAGTTACTTGATTTTTAATGATTTACAAAATGTCACGAAAAATATTTTAACTGAAAAAGTTACCATAAAAACTTCTTGAATTAATAAAAGTAAAAATATCCTATTATAATTTTTTGTATTTATAACCGCAAATGTTAATTAAATACATGATTTTGTTTTAGAAATTAAAAATTATTACTTCCATTTTTTTAATGTAGCAGAGTATAGCTTTTTAAAATGATGATCACTCTATAACAGTTCCAGCACTTGTAATAGTAAGCCCAGATTTAAAAAATATAAACCATTACATAGATGTTCGGTAGCATTTTCATATCCCGACTGTATCCATTTATTATCAGTAGCCACAGTCATTATTTTTCTTTTATTTCCAAAATATTTTCGTGCTATTTATAAAATACATGTTTGGGAAAGAAGTAATATTTAATACATATGTACACAATGTCTTAGTAAAATCAAATCAGTAGAATTTTAATTTAATTCAAAAAAATTTAGAGATTTTTTACTTGTACCTATCTAAGCATAAGGCTACTGCTTGAGCTAGGTATGATATAACTTAAAATTTCATTTTAATAATACGTGATCATGTTATCCAAAATGCTTACATTTATATTTGATTACATCTAATTCTGTTTTTACATGGTAAATACGTTCCAGAAAAAACGCACAAAAGAAAAGTGTAAAAAAATACATTGTGTGTATATACAAAAACAGGTGATTGGTTGCATATTCCTAAAACCTATAAACAATAGAATAAAAGGTTTTAATAAAAAATTTTTTTTAGTTTCTAAAATAATGGCTTTCCGTTTTTGTTTTGTGGTTGTAGTTTTCGACAGATTTCTTAAAGGATAAAGAAAGTAAAAAAATCAATAAAGATTTGAAAAACTTCGCGAATAGGAAAATACAACATACCCTTTTTCTTATCATGTTTAAATTTTATTTAATGTTCTGTAGCTTTCTTCATCAGTATAAAAAACTTATATAAAACATGTCCAACTTTATTGAAAGTTGACAAAAGACCAAAATATTTAAATTACTCAAGCAAGTAAATTTGCTTATATCAACAAGAAAAGGGAATTTCCCGAAATACATATTTCTAAAGAATTATAACGAAAATATGTAATTAAAATAAAATTAATTTTATCTTATAATTTAAACAGAACAGATTTTTTTAACCATACTAAATTGAATGAAATCATATTAAAACAAAATTGAATTTATTTTTTGTAGACCGTGTTAGATCAAAACTGTACAAAAGACTGTAAAAACAGAATTGGGTGTATAGTATAATACGCACATTAACTTCAACAGGGTGAGTAATTAGAGTATCACACTGGCTGTTTGTTACTTTAAATAATTCTTCTCCCAAGATAAAATAAATAAAACATGCAAATACATTCAGTGTACCTAGTAATGGAACGAGTTGTTCATGGATGTTAAGATTTTTCTTAGTAAACTGTTTAATTTGCTGCTAATATGTTGTTTCTATAGCTAAAATTCATAGAAGTGACATATGTTGCCAGATGCACTGGTGTGTCATACACATCATTGACATAATTTAGCTCATGTGTGCATGCCAACGCATTAGTACATAGTAGTTCAGTTGTTTATTATTGCAAATAAGAGTTTATTTTGAAACTAACAAACAAAATACATAAACAAAATGAAAACAAGAAAAACAAATGTTCCAAAGAAGTAACATTCTGTTTTGAAATAAAATATACAAAATTGATTAAAATAGCATAAAAGTCAAATAACAATACTAAACAAAACATAAAACTGTGTTCTTAAAATAAAATGTAACGTGCAAAAGGAGCAATAATAAAATTTAGACAATGCCTAGCACAGAACACACTATCATACAAAAATTAAAACAGTTTATGGCTACTGACTAGCCACTTCTTTTGTCAGAGAAGGGTCGCAGATGGAGTCTGCTTTTTTGGGTTGGCTTTAGGAACATTGCTAGAACTAATTACCTTAACAACCAAAGATAGGTCACTACATTCTTTTAATTGGCACCATGCTGTTTTCTTCTAATAGAATGTTGAGGCTGAAAATTGCAAGGGCTGAACAAACAGCAAACTCAATTTACAAAAAAAGTTCTTCTGATTTTCACTCACAACCTAAATGGCGAAAAGGTATATCATACATCATTAATTAATATAACATTCGCACAAATAAATTATCAACATATTTAGGGACAACCTGTGTGTCTCTCGATTATCTTAGAAAAATTAATTTCTTCATTAAACTCATTCACTACTTGTATTGAAGTCAAATAAACCCAACATTTGGTTTAAATTGAACATTTATTAATAACAATTAAAATTTAAAATATAATTCCACAGTACAAAAAAAATAAAAATCAGTCATTAAATGAGAGTATAAGTTAATTAAAGGAGGGTTTCTATTATATTTCATTATAATATAATTAAAATTATCTAACAAATAGCTTCATTTATGTATGAAGATTAAATTGATAATTCCTTTCAAAGTTGGTAATAACTTCAAATATTTATAAAGCATTACATTCGTATCTTCAACCTTGATAGAAAAATCAAATTCGATAACATGTGAATTTGACAATAATTACTAATAAATCTAATGAAATTTCATTTATACAGTGTTTATAGTTTATGCAACATGATCTTAATATTGCTACTATATATCAATAATCCTAACATAAGTAGTTCAAATATATGAGAATTCTTTTTCTATTAATTATTTCTCCTAAAATAATTCCTTAATTAACCATGCTAATTAATTGTACTTTAGATAAATGACTTTATTTAGTCTTAATTCCTTCACATTAGGATACCAATAAATTTAAAAAATTTATGTATGCTAGAACCAAATCTACAGCTACAAGCAGATGTTTACTATGAAGGTTTGACTTTTTATCTAAGCCAAAGATTGGAAAACTTAAATGTGACTAATCAAAATATTTCCAACTTAGAAGTTACAACAATTTTTTTTAATTATAAAATTATTTTATAGCAAATATCGTTATATTAACAATTCATTTGAATGTCCTATAATTGAATTTACATAATCAGTAGGTAATTTTAAATGATACATCCTAAAGAACAAAATTCGAGTTCTTCAAATAAGAATTAGCTTGTACCATATTCTCGACAATACAATTAATTAATTGATGTATAGTAAAACTATGAACCTTTTTAATAATTTTTCCTTTAAATAGTGCACATAGTTCACTCAAAAACAATAATTATTCTGAAGCGATAAATTCTCACTCTTAGCTACCAACTTTTGATTAATAAATTGAAAACACAATAATTTGATAAACTAAATGTTTAATCAAATCTTGATAGTTCTTGAAAATGTAGCATCGCTGAGTAGATTACAATTGACTTAGAGTAGCTCATTTCGGTTCGTCTTGACGGAAGTAGCAAGAGAAGCATTAGTACCTCCAAACAGTAGTCTGCATATCCAAAATATCTCCTTCATGTCATCGAAAATGAAATGCCTCAAAGAACTTTCTTAGTTACTCCAAACTTTATAAAAACATCAGGATCTTTTAAATACGAGGAGTCCTAATTGTAAATTAGGTTCCAATCAACAACTATAAAGGAATAAAAAAAACAACATAAGACATCAAATCAATAACAAAAACAACTCAAAACTCACCCCATAATTAAATTAATGGGTCAATTCAACCACAAATAAAGCATTAGCTTCTGACACTTCGACTATTCACGTAAAACTATTTTAAATCTTACATCGACTCGCCCGGACACATGTAGCAACAAAAACTTATTTTTATTATATACATTTAGACCAAAAGTATCCTAACAAATTCCCTTTATTCAAAATTTAATTGAAACCAACGAAAAATTTTCCAAACCCCAATAAATATTATTTCTTAATACACTACATTTGCAAAAAATGCATGTTACAATGTATCACGCAAAATAGGAATGCAATAAAACAAAAATTATTCCAAAATAAGTAAGTAAATGTAAAATTAGTTTTTGTAATATTCTTCTAAGCATTGTCCAATGAATAAACCCGATGGATCAGGGCATTTTGTGCAATAATAATGAATAAGGAATACTAAGGAAGCACCCTAATCACCTAAAGTTGTATCCAAATTGACTAACCAAGATGGTGGCATTAGCATGTTGTGCACATGTATTAAAAAAATCAAAGCAATATACATTATGTATACACAGTAAGTAAATAATTATACACACAATTAACAAAAACTTCCATGACTTGACATTTTAACTATGCATTAACAATACTGACATCTACCACAGGTAGTGCTTCATAACTGTAAGTTTGCTAGATAGAGGTGCTTCCTTAGTATTCCTTATTCATTGGGTAATAAGAAGAATCTCTGTGTATTTTGTTCTTCCAGCATACCTTACAGCATTTTCTCAAAATTTTTTCTCCTTTTTGAGTCTTGATTTTTTCGAGAAACTGATTTGCTACTTGCTTAGTGGATTTTAGGGTTGATGGTTTTGTGTTATAAACCTATTGAAGAATTTCCTCAAGGACAGCTAATTGAAAATTATAATATGATGAATGATTTTTGGAGTATTTGTTGTATAAAAGAAAAGAATTATATAGTAATAGTTGGAATATGGATATTCTGAGCGTTTTGTATTGTCGAAGCATTTTTTAAACAGCAGGGTCTGTACAATCTATACCATGCCTAAATCTGTTGTATTCTGTGATGGGTAAGGGTTTTTACTTTGATCCCCTTTCTATTTTGGGTTTCAACTATACGGTTAGGAAACTTCATAGATATATGCAATACCTCCCTTTTGGCTTTACATTTACCAGTCATGATCTTGTCTCTATAAGCTGTAATCATTTGTTACTTTTGCAGGTTTTTTGATATGGTGTCTTTTGCTGACTTTTTGTTTGTACATAATGTATCCATGCAATACATATCTGGTTCTAGTAGTTTTTGACTGATCTTATCTATTATAAAAGTTATTCATAAATACAAAGTGGTTAGCATTTAGGTAGCTACCCATTATAACCGTTCCTGCATGCCCAAGTCATCCTCTTTCATCTGACTGGATGTTGATTATGAGACCATGAGATTCTGTAAGCATGTACAGTTTTATCCCATACTTATGCTTTTTGTTTGGAATATACTGTCGAATGATGGATAATATATAGATGACATTTTGTTTTGAAAGTACTGCAGTATCAGATGAACCTTCTACAAATGATCTGTTGATCTTTTCTCTCATTCACTAGGGTTTCCAACACAGTTAAGGCTCTGAAATATCAAAAAAAAATGATTATAACTCATTTTGCGACACAGAATTCCAAAAAGCCAATGCATTTTCCAGTAATCTTTCAATACAGTACATTTGATGGTGTCCATGTAGAATAGCAGACCAATAAGTTGTAATAACTTGTTGGTAGTTATATTCTTCCAACAATATGTGAGTGTTCAAAAGTAACATTGGAAAGACACAAATTTTCAGCATATTTATTGGTTTCAGAAGTGATAAATTATAACAAATCATTGTCTAACAGCAATTGGAAATAATAATATGAACCAGCATCCTCAGGAATATCGATCAGTAAGTCTGGCATTGAAATCCTATGTCCTTTATTTGGATAAAAGTATTGGTCCAAACATAGTCAGCAACAGCTCATGGAGAATTATCTTTTAAATCTGCATAACCATTACCAACCGCAGTTGCATCTGTAATTATGTGTAAATGAGTTATTTTTTACAACAAAAGTACTAGGGACTCCTACCTGATGATGCCGCAACATGTCACGAGCGCTTTTGGCGTTACACCCAATGACAGTACTAATGGCAGCTAGCTCATCGAAGGGGGGAGGGTCCGTCCCGAAGAATTACACCAGCACCATCAGTGCTCTAGCAGAAATCGAGGTATAGGAAGGGAAAGAGGGTGCCACTATTCCAGATGGCCACTTAAGGTGTGGAACTATTCTTGGAATAGCTAGAAGCAGTTCCCTTGGCCTTTTGTTAATTTGTCTCGGGGTTGTCTTTCGGTTAAGACCCCAAGCGTTAGTATCAATTTTGATCGCTGTCTACAGGGAGACCTTAATTAGGTCTCCCTGTAGACAGTACATATCCTCTGAAATGTAAGATATTATCAATTAGTTTATTCTACTGTCAGAAATAAAAGTCTAATTAAATGACAAAACATATCTATTGACAACAATTAGGGCTTATTTAACATACACACAACCAACAGGTTACAAAAAGGTTATAGAATAACTTCTCCGTCCCTTGAATTTGACCTTATTCAAGAGATACAGGAAGAACTACTCAAAACTACTGATACTAAAATTAGAGTTAATCTATATTTAAACACTGTCAACGCACGTATGCGTCCACGATCTCAACAGAAGATATATATTAGTGATCTTGCATCACACAGGAAGGTTTAAGTTCGCAAAAAAAGGGCTGCCACTGGGACATGGCCTAAATTTGATTTCTCGCCGGTCATCGGTGAGCTTTTTTTTTTGGTGCTTATGCCTTTCGAAAGGGAACAGTAACGAAGCCAGAGAACAATAACAAAAAGGGGTACCTCAGTTTGGTTCGTCAAATTACCCAAAATGGTCCGTCATGATGGCTTATGGGTTCCCACATCTGCGAAGAACTTCACATGTTCAACAAAACAGCTACAGCGTGAAACACGCTGGTCAATGCTCAGTGATATGCCATTCAATCTCTTAGGTCGGGTCTTCCAACATTTTACACTATGCTGAGTCCCTAAACACGCCGAACGTTTTTTTTTAATACACAGCCAACACATGACCGAATTTATTACACTAACTACTCGATGAATTCGTACCAATTTCGAAATGCCACCGAACTCTAGCAGACGCTGACAATTACGTTTCTCTGTCACACTTACTGGAATGATTAGATTCTTAATTGACACGGACGTAAAAGAAATGCGTCTATCGTGTTTTTATCTGACTGAATCACCAACCAATTTATTTATTTCCCTACTTTGTTTTTATTTATTTATCCCCGTTGTCCTGTCAACAATGCCATTTCTAAGAATAAAATACATGGTGGCAACTTAAAAAAGAAAAGATTTTGTTCTTTATTTACGGAACGCCAACAAAATCTGATAAACATGTGCTGAGTTATTAGTGGTCTTATCCAAACAAAGAGGCATAATGCACTAATGTCATGTGCACTGCACGTGTTAGGCATCTGTATGATTTTGTATAACCAATAGAAATTAAGTTCATCTCATTGTCATACTGTTACTATGTAACGTTCCTAAATATCCCAAAGCGCTGTGGTTCTTTAGGCCTGCTTATTGGCATGTTTCCCCCAAAACGGTGGTTTAACATATTTTGTAAGGTGTGAAATGAATTGCATTTGTATGTTAAAAATGCTCGGATATTGTATCATATAAGAATAGCAATCAGAAGGCAAATTTGGTTAAATTTTATAAATAGACCAGGATATCTGTATTTATTATCCATTCTCGTAAAATACCACTCAAATGTTCTCATTACTATTATTGCTATAAGCAAAAGATTGTGTATTCATACTGGAGAAAAAGCTTACATTCTGATTATATTATATTTAAAAGAGTAGATTGACAGGTCATCTACATATCCATACTGGTATAAAGCCATTCAAATATTCTTATTAGTTATGGTAAGCATTTGGTTGGGCATTTAACAAATTCATACAGGAGAAAAACCTTAAATATTCTCACAGAGCAATTTAATAAAACATGTATTTCATACTCATTGTGATTATAAGAATTATAATTTAAAAACAATTTTTCACAACATAGATATGTCTGCATTACAAATTAAGTATTTCTTCATATTTGTGTTAGTTTAAATTTGGTGGTCCCCTTTGGTAAGCATAAATTTATGATGTTACTTCAAATTTCTAATTATTACGCCATAATTTTCTAGGACGTGGTTATTTCTTATCGATGATAATGTTGCATCCAAAACACTCCCACTTCTTGTTATTCTTGAAAATTTTCAACACAAGTTCATTGTCTGCTATGCTTTTTCTTTTTTCTTCTTCACAATTTTCTTTAAACACTCTTAAATTCCTATTTACCACTAGATATTCTTTACTTAAAATATGACCCTTCTTAATTAATTTACCTAATTTTTTCTTAACATTATGTTTAAAAAAATCATAGGAGATATATATTCTAACTCATGTTTTTCCTTCATTAAACTGAATATGAATTGGTTGAAAAGGGGCCTGTCCAAAGCTGCTTTCTCTGGTATAACCTACTTAGATAATTGAACAATTTATAGTCAAAAAATTATTTCATAATGCTTGCCGTTCCTTAATTATTTGTACAAAGCATATGTTACAGCGCATTATCATGATGAAGTTGCCAATTTTTGGGTGCCCATAAGTCGCTTCATGGAAGCATCGCATAATATTTAAAAAGTTTTCCTCATTAATTGTTTGGCCTTCTGGTGCACAATCCCATTGAGTCGAAAACATAGTTAACATGACTTTAATTTTGCTGCGCACTTGTCTTGTTTTTTTAGCCATGGGGATGACGAATGTTTCCATTGTGAAGACTGAACTTTGGTTTCTGGGTCTTACCTATGTACCCATGTCTCATGCCAGTCTTGAAAAAGTTAGGATCACTTGGTACAAATTTTACAGACACTCTATGCAGACTCAGATTGCCAGTCAAAATGGAATATATCAAACCAATGCTTATTCAAACCTCTGTTGCAATCTCCCAGATAATAATTTGATATTCCTCCATGATTAAAATTTCCACTCGGAGGATAATTTCACTAAAATGCAGATTACTTTTCACTGATTAGTAGTCATCTTTAAAGTGATGTAGCACTATTTCACTTGTGTGACACTCATAGCATCATCTTCAAAAGCTTGTTGAATTTTAGGAATAGTTTTTGTTTGAGAATCACCCAAACTTTTGCAAATTTTAATTCAGTACTGCTATTCAACTTTTTCTATCATTTTAAAACTCATAAAATTTAATGCGCACTCAGTACACACACTCACTCACAAGTTAACACACAGCAACCGATGTGTTACAAACATATGCTATCAATTTGTATATGTATGCTAGGGTCCAGTGTATTCTTGCACCCATCGTGTATGAACACAAAAGGCCAGATAATAATTGAATAAACATCATAATTGTTTAAGTATAAATACTTTTATAAATAATCTACTATAACATTACAATGCAAAATCAGTCGAGGTTTTACATGCAACTGTAAATATTATACAGGGTTACTTTGAAATACTTTCAGATATTTTAACTGCTTATTCCGTACATATATTCACAAAAAAATAATAAAAAAATTAAACAGCTTTAATTTGGGCATAATCGATTTTAGAAAACTTTTTGTGAACTTTTGATTTGCAATACGTTTTGTCATAAGTTTTATAACAGTTTGCGATGACATCATGTATGTTTATTCCAGTCTTACTCATATTACAGGTCATTGCAACCTGTATTGATAAACATTCCATGTAAATGAAATTGATTAAAAAACTCATTCTGACTTATTAAATTAGATTTAGTTGTGCATGTTTTCAAACATGTTTATTATCTACTTTTTCAATGCATTTTGTGGTAGTAAAAATTATCAAAAAATGATAAAAACTTAGTTATTAAGAGAAAATACAGCTTATTTTAAACAATTAGTTTGTTGCTTTTTTTCATTATTTTTAAACTAAGTTTTATTGAGAAAATAAAAACATATAATATCCCTTTGGAATATAATATGTTTTTGTACTTTCTGTTAAAGTTTGAAAAAACTGGAAAACAATTATCAGCTGTTCAACTTTACTTAGATAATTTGAATTTATTCATTACTCAATTTCGGAAATATTAAAAAGGAAAATAAAAAGGGGAATTTTCTCTTGTCAGTAAACAACATTTTAGAATTAAAAAGGACTCACCTGAGTGCTTTATGGTAATCCCAATATACAAATCCCGAATGTAATTTTTTAAGAACACTTGCATGTAAAAATTAGGTCATTTATTTGTAGTGATATCGGTCAAGCACCCATTTATTAGTAAATAAACAGAATGCAATTTGATATGTTTTAATTTGTTATTTCAGCAAATAGATTCATAGTTTTCTTGATTATTTGTAACGAATTAATTGTGGCAAATGTTCATAAAATGTTTTCATGTGCAAAATTTTTCAAAAAGGGCCAAATGGAATTTAATAATCTCAAAAATGTGTCTTTTCTAATATGTAGAGCTGTAGAGTTTTAACAACTATTTCAAAACAATCCTGTATATATAATACTTGCAAAATAAATAATTTTATATTTCATCTATTGGAATACAAACAAACTATTTATGGTTGTTAAATTAATTAACCTTCATACACAGAAAACTAGAAAATTATTTAAAATGTGGTTAGTAGCACTAACCATTGTGCTGTAGTGGCAAAACATTTAATGCTATTATTAAGAACCACCACGCTTTATATAATTAAACAAAATATTCATATATCCCAACTTTAGGTGATCAAAATAGCCAAATTCAAGCAGGCAAATAGCCTTTGTTGCTCACTTGGTATAAATACCTATTTAAATCTTTTTATACATATTTTTGTCAAATAAAAGAAATATTATTTATTTAGTGAAGAACATATGGTGCTTTATTTAGAAAAAGTTATAAATTTGATACTTGGCAGTAAATTGAACATTTTAAACAATAATTTAAATTTTTAACCTAAACATTTTCGAATTTTGCAAATCATTCAAGAACTTAAAATTGCTTTAGGACATCTTTTGAATTTTGTTGATTTGCAATTATTACAGTTTCACTTATTATTCAAGAGATCATTCTATAGTAGGCAATTGTAACACTTTTAACAGCAATATTAAAATCTAATATGTATTATACTGGGTGATCCAAAGAGATTGAAGACAGTTTGATTTGTCGCCGAAATAAAATATTTAAAATTTCAAAATTTATTTGTTTAACACCAGTGGCATATCTTGTGGGAAAAATTATTGTTGAGCTTTAAGAGTCACCAAAATACTGACACACGTTATTCAAACTGTCTTAAACTTTTTTGGGGCACGTGGTATTTAACCCATTTGCATCATCTAATTAAGCAACCAAGTTTATAAATCAATTAAAAGAGGTAAAACTTGGTAACATATTAACAGTACTGTTCACAAGACTCTTGTTTCATGTTTGATGATACATGACAGTTGGTGAGCATGGATATTCTGTGCTCAGTGATAAGTAACAGTTGTAATGTCATTATTCCGCTTGCAAATGCAAATGGGTTAATTAATTTATCTATTTAAAAAATATAAAAATTATCCGAACAAATATATCAAAGTATGGTTATGTTTTTTTTTTGTATGTGTGTGATCTGTAGTTGCATTGGCTAATTAAATTTTACCTTCTTGTATGTGTATGACTTGCTAGTTTTATTTCTCTACAGTGTACTCTTTGTGATAACCATCTAATTTATTTTTATTTTATAATTTGTATATATATATATATATATATATATATATATATATATATATATATATATAA
>JAHWXV010825800.1:0-11022 GCA_024586415.1 Phrixothrix hirtus
TAACTTCAGGAAAACTTTACCTCATTTTATGTTTTGAATTTGTATGAGATTATCTATAATTTGTATTTCACATTCAATAAACTTCCTTTAGGTATTGATTCCATTTTTTTGAAAGTAGTTACATAGGTATTTTAAAATTTACGTGGACTTTTAAATAACTGGTCAAATTGAACACAGCAATATGTAAAAAATGATTGCTACCTGCAGCCCACTGTGACGATTTGTGTTTAGGTTTATCATGCATATTCTACTTTCTCTTTCCAGTAACAGGCATTCACAGTTTTTTGTCCTGCTTTGAAAAGTACGACACACCTAATCGGAGCATAATGTCATTTTGTCACGATTCATGTAACACTAATTTATCGAGCTTGTGAATTTTCACTATTACATGTAGGTACCTTGAATTTGTTGTTTGATTAAATCCAAGCTGTCTTTCAGGACGGGTCCTTGTTCAACAGCGCTTCCAAATTGTTGGCATTGCCGAACACGGATGTTCGCTAATATAAAAATTGCCATCAACAAAATTAATATTTTTACACATATCGACAAATTTTCTGCAAGTATAGAGTAAATGCTTTCAAATAATTTAGCAACATTTTTTTTAAGAATATCTATCGAACGCTACGTGGAATATTAGTTTTTTGTCACTCACGTACCTATTATTATGTTTAGCTTCTCCATGTATGATAGTATATGTTCAAAATTTCACATCTGCAAATTTCAATAAATATTCATGTTTTATGGCCTTCAACAGGTTTAAGCTAAATTTGGCACGATGTATGTGCTCCTGTGGATTTTTTATCTATTCTAGACCTTACGTCTATGATATCTGTATGCCGTCTATCTGTACTACACAACTCCAAACCGACTTGACCGAGTACTCTCAAATTTGGAAAATATAAACTAGGAGACATTCTTAAAAGTTGAGATCATTTCGGCGTTGATCTGTGAAAAGTCTTGTGTATGACGAAGAGTAGAATAAAATATTTTCTGAACAAAATATACATTTTTGATTCCACTATGCGAAATAACGTATTTAACTAGGCAGATTGTCTCGGATAATTTGCCATTCCATTTAGGTTGTAAAAGGAGTCCCTGAATTACGTGTAATATTAAAAGCAATACGAATACGACAAAGTCTTGTTTTTCTAATTATGTACAACGAGTTGCCTACTGTTGTATTAAGACTGAATTGTTAATTCATTCATAAAGTTATAACTGACCTACTTAAGGTATTACGTTACAGAAACGTGCGCTTCGCCTTTAAAGCTTTACATACATTACTTGAATTGTTTACTGCAATAAATACTAACTAAGCGTATTGCTACTCCACAAAATTGAGATAATCTAGAAATAACGATTTTGAGCAATGTATTTATTACTAACTAACAAAAATAGTTTTTAGTCGTACATCTTACTAAGAAATTTAATTATAAACGAAATTATTTTATTATAACTTCTTTTAATAGTGTTTTTATTTGAAATTGGACAGATAAATATGAATTTAAGCGCCTTGAAATAAAAACATCAATTGTTAGATAAATGGTCATTTAGCACGTTCCCGGCTTTTGTTTGATTTTGTAATAGTCTATGCAACTATTAAAATTACGAGGGTAATCTTTGCGTGATTCAACAACAAACGTTGTTAATTATACGCAGTTGCAAAAGCAAGTAATATTACAGGAAGACTGTAATAGTTAAAACAATCTTATTGATCAGACTGAAAGTAATTGATGTTTTGAAGTTTTTAAAATAGCTTTCTGCAAAATTTTCCTCGGTAAATAAATTAAACTAAATAGCTAACTTCATTATAACAAAAGTTTACCAATTTTATTAATGTAAAAGCAAATTCAGTTAAATACGGTGTAAATTTGTACAATGCATCACGCAATTAGATTAAGCCCCGTAGGTAATGTATTTTGGAATGTGCTGTTTTCGTCGAACGCAATTACAATCTGAAATGATATAGCGTAAATACAGACGTTTTAGTTTCATTATTAAAACGTTGACTAATGAACACTACGAAACAGACTTCGTAACTGATCTAAATCTTTGTAATTCCGTATACGAAGATATCGGTTAATAACACTTAAAAAAGTTATACTGTCTTATAGTCCTGTTTTTATGCATCTATTTCAAAACTTATACGAAACACGAACAACGTACTATAAAAACATATTTATGAAATTAGAACTTCTTGTCATATTTGAGAGGATTCATGGTCATTATTCAAAAAAGGAACTTTTTGGTATTCGTATTGTGTTTAGTTTTATTTCATACTCTAAAAGCAATTTCATATTATCTGAAACACCTTGAATTCATCAGCAGATTTATTTATTTATTTATTTGTGTGTTGATCCATTTTACAATATGTTGGAATTTAAAAATAACTAGTCCCGTTGTGTCCACAATTACTCAAAAAGGACTTGATAAATTGCTCTAAAATTCAAAAAATGCCAATTATGGAAGCCTGTCTAGCATGGGTACGTTTTGGAGGTAATGGAAAAAGGGAATTACAGGGATGGAAGGCAGAAAAAAGGTTAGAAGATAACAATTTTGATTAAGCTGGATTAAATAACGCAAGTGCATACAGTAGCATATTCGTTTCTGTTGCCATTTTCCAATACGGGACGTTAAGGGTAAGCGACTGGGGCGCTTTTCTAATCGATAATTCCAGAACTAACAACCAAATTGCACTCAAACTTGAAGGATGAAAAGTAGAGAACACTCCCATAGGCCCTGGTAATGAGGGATGGAAAAGGTTGGATGGTGACGTTATTTAAATAAATGTATAAGACTTTTTTGATAAAACTACGTGAAGACTGTAATGAAGAGAATATAATGAAAATTCTTGGAGAAATTTTTGCATTGTGATTGATTTAAAACAAAAAACCCTTTGATCAGTTAATAGATAAGACGAAAAGAAGGCACATCTAACAAAATATTACTGCTTTTCTTAGCAACATCGCGACTATAACTTATGTAAGAAAACTGAGGTTTAATAGCATCTTGATATGCCAAATTTTTTTTGATATTATTATTGCGATATATTATTTGTGATGGTTATTCTTATTTTTATTAGTAATCAGTAGAACATAATTTGAACCATTTCTTGGAATTTTTAAAACAACTGTATTATAAAGAATACTATGCGGTCATTCAATCAAGTAAAAACAGCGAAAAAAGTTGTTAGATTTTGCAATCGTTGCAAATGCAATAAAAGCAGTTGTTTAAATGCTTTGAAATAAGTTTGTAGTTTAAACAAATATGCCTTCGCCCAACCAACTACTTACCGTGACTAACCTTACTTAACCTTTGTAATCGCAATAAAGTCGTTGTTTTTAATTCTTAAATGAAGCTCATTATTTAAAAATCTATAGGGTAAGCAAAACAGTATCTATTAGCCTGGGGTTGCCTAATTTTTCTGTTCGTTGTAAGCGTAACTAGAAGTGCATTAACATAGAGACGAAAGTCTGATTCGGGGAAGTTATAAGCGAGCGCCTCTCCCTCCAACGCCCAATTTTTAAGCTTATGTGCACCGTTAAATTGTCATGAATGACATTACAGCGGTGTGCAAATGAAGCTCTCGGAGCCGTATGCGACTTCTCGTTGAGTTAAGTGCGGCTCCCATTGAAAATTTAAACCCATGCGTTTAGTCTCGTGTTGTATGACGTAATAAATACCATTGTTTGCGCAAACCGTATATACATACACTCCGCGCGTTGGAAGGAGTTGTGGGATTGAGACGCTTTATCTAGAGACGGCTGCCAGTTTATAGTAAATCCACGTGCATTTACATTTCGACAAACTTTTGTGTGCATTCTTGCATTACAGAGCCAGTTTTCCTATCAATTAAAAGTCCTATTTCATGCTTTTTCAAAGAAATCTGTTAAGTAGGCTTATTTAGTTTAGTACTTGCGTATAAAGTGCACGCGTAGCTTCGCGTGGCGTCTGACAGTCGCAACTAACATTGTAGAATGTTTACTTGCTTCTTTATTTTTATTTATTTAGTGATAGGCTTTTTGGAGCATTTAAAACATTTTAAACGCTCTTGATTTTCCATACCTTGGAAAATATCAAAAAATAAAAATACGGACAAGAAAATATAATCTTTCAAGGAGAATGGATAGAACATTTTGCTTTCATTGACAGTAAGTCGTTAAGTTTACTTGTAAAGTTACAATTGCAAACTATGAAGTATGAAATTTACATGTACATTACGAAGTAAGTCATTCCCTCTTTTCAACCCAAATCCACTCAATTCAAAATTATAAATAGAGAAGCTTACGAGGGAGATCTGATAATAAGCCGGTTTCGAAGATATGGCGCCACTGATCACCGAATGTGTATCATTTCTGATAAATACGATCTGTTAGTAGATTGCATGTAAATTATATCGCTATATGTCATTTAATTTATGTTTAACAGCCACAAAAAACAAGAAACTTGTGATTGTGTTAAACTAAATGATAAAAACGAATTTCATGCATTGATTAATCATTATTTTTGCGTGGGAAATCTGCTATAGAAACAAAGGAAGATCCTGATAAATATTATGGCACATCTGCGAATTCAATTGTTATTTATTGCTTTGCAGAATTTAAACGGGATCGTACAAGCACAATTGATGAATATCGTTCAGATCGACCAATCGAGGTGACCACCAAAGAAATGATCGATAAAATCCATGATATGGTTTTGAAAGATCTACGAGTGAAAGTGCGTGAGATAGCTGACATCATAATCATCTCAAAAGGACGTGTAGGTAACATTTTGCATAAATATTTGTATATGAAAAAGCTGTCAGCAAGATGGGTACCGCGTTTTTTGATAATTGAATAATGTTTGGCGATGTTTCGGCGTAATGAAGATGAATATTTTTGCATACATTCATAACCGTAGATGAAACATAGATCCACTACCACAGCTGAAACAAAAAAACAATCAAAACGATGGGTTGAAGCTGTCTCAGGTACAGCGAAGAAAGAAAAGGTGGTTGCATCAGCTGGAAAGACTTTGGCGACTGATTTTTGGGATGCAAAAGGTGTAATACCCATCTATTAAATTAAAACGCAAAAAACAATCACAGGAAATTATTATGTGGCATTACTGGACCGATTGCATGTTTAAATAACGAAAAATGAACACATTTGGCAAAAGAGAAAGTGCTTTTTCATCATGATAAGGCACCAGCTCACACATCATGGAAAACTCAACATAAATTGGATGAACTACGTTATGAATTGCTTCCACATCTACTATATTCTCCTAATTTAACTCCTACTTCCTGTTCTCAAATCTGAAAAGCTGGCTTGATGGAAGGAGATGCAAATCAAATCAGGAAGTTGAATGGGAAACTGATGCATATTTTCGAGGACTTGATAAATTGTTCTGAAAGTATGGCCTAATTAAATTGGAAAGACGTTGGACTAAGTGTATCGAGCTAAAGGAAGACTATGTTGAGAAATAAAATGAAATTATAAAGAAAAAGTTGAATTCTCATGTTCAAGCCGGCCACTTATCAGACCGCCCTCGTAAGTCCTTGAAATCTGGTCTTCTTGAACAACAATGACTCTTGTTTTGTTTTAGTCGTGGAGATGACAGAGTAAATAAAGCTAGTTTTTTGATAGCATGGAATATTGCGTGTGCCCAACGTTGATATGGAGAAGAAGAATTTATTAAAAGAAACTTAGAAGAAGTGCTTAAAATTTTATATCCAGTTAATACAAAACTACATAAACTGATCGCGTAGGTTCCTATGTCACGCTGTACAACTGAGCCTCGTATTGAAAGAATTAGTGGAAATGTTGAAAATAGTTTGATGTGTGATTTGAAAAATTATACAGTATCTAGTTTAGCTCTCGACGGATCCACAAATATTCAGCATGCTCCACAATTGGCCGTTTTTGTCTGCTGTGCAGGAAGAAATGTTAGACCTAGTAGCTCTTACCGAAACAACTCGCGCTTGATGGAGTAACAAACATGTTTGGATTGCCTTGCGATAAACTTGCAAATGTTGCGACTAACCGAGCCTCCGCAATGATAGAGAAAAACCAAGGTCTCATTAGCTCTTTAAATAACGATCCTAAAATTCCACGTATCTTACCTCTTCACTGCAGAATTTACTGTGAACAGCTCATAGAAAAGTACTGCAAACACGAAAACGTGTAGACGACTGTTTTACAGATTATGAATTTAATTAGAACACATGCCAATATATACCGTCAATTTAAGAACTTTTTAAAAGAGTTGCGAGTGAATGACCAAACAGATAAATAACCAAGTTATTTATCCCTGTGGTGTGCTGCAAGATGGCTGTCAACTTACAATGTTTTGAGCAGTTTTGTGGAACTCGCAAATCGTATCATAATATTTACAAAGGAAAAAGGAAAAATATACCCAGTATTGGAAAATGAAATTTGGCTTTCTGACACAATGTTTCTTACAGATATGCGAGAACACTTCATAAGGAAAAGAAAAAGTACTGTTGATTTGTCACATACTGTATTCAGTTCTGAAGCTAAACCTCGGTTTTTTGTGTATGATCTTAAGAGTGTAATATTTAACGAATTTCCACAGGTACAAGCAAATATAATTAATATCAAAGAAGAAAAGTTAGAAGAATACAAAGAAAATTATAAAAACTTAAAGCAGATTTCAAACGTAGGTTTGAAGATTAGAACAGTTTGAAATCTACATTTGTATATTTTCTGAACCTATCTATTTGTGTTATTATTGAAGACAGCGTCGCAATTTCTTAAATAATACTTATTGAAAAAGCGAGATGAAAGTGGATTAGGCATTGCAAATGCAGAACAAATTTACTTTATAATTGAATTTTTGAAACTGTTGCCAGAATCAAAATATCCACGCTTAAAGAAAGCTGCTAGTCGTCTAATTGCAACTTTTGGTACAACATATTGCTGTGAATCTTTGTACTCCTTAATGAAGTTCGTGAAGTCTAAATATCATTCACAGTTGACCAATTGACATCTCATAGAATTACTGCGGACGGATTTAACAAATTTCAGAGATTTGTCAAAAGGTCTACGTTAAATGTTATATCTTTTACTTATTTATTAAACCTTTGAAATAATTATTTTGTATTTCCTTTTTCTTAATTATATTTTTATTTGTCACTTTAGATAAAACGTAAGACTTTTGTAGAATATGCAACCATATTAATTAAATTAAATTAAATTTGAATTTGCGTATTTAATACTATGTAACAATGGTTTGGCTCTTTATAATATATGCCTCTGGCATATTACAAATTTCAATACCAATCTTACACAAACGCAAAATGACGCAAAAATGTATTAATTTAAAATAGTTTCAATACGGGGCTTGGAAAATGCCCATCATTTTTTTTTTACTTTGTGAGTACATGCAAGCGGAATAAGATTTTAATTTAATCATAATTCATAAACATAGCCATTGGATTTTCTACTAATTTAAAATAAGTTTAAATGGCCTAAAGTTTATCAATAAAGGTATGGTTGTTTACATTATATTTAAAACTTAAGAACCCAAATCGTCCAACAAATCTCGTATTGTAAAAATCTGGCTCAACACAATACACGATCGCCTCTTAATACTTTAGCTTCCAATATCTACTTCTGAAATAGAACGATTTTAAATTGTTAAAAAGGTTATTCAAAATATTTACACCCTTATGCATAGACAACTAGTTGTGTTTTAACATGTTGGCCACTGAGAATTCTCCCATACATAGATAAATTAAAACCATTTTAAGCTTAGTTGACAACTAACATTTTAGTAAGATTTAAACCTATGTTTAACATCATTTTAACCTAAAATATTTTTTAAGAATTCAGTTTTGTTGTGCGCGGGAGTAATTATATTTGAATATAATAAAAATGGATCGTAACCTAATTAATATTAATGCTGGGATTGATGAAGTAAGAGACATTAATGAAGTCTTAAATATTAATAGAAAACCTAAAATTTATGATTTACGAGTTAATCCCTTACAAAAATACGATGAAATACAATTTCGTCAATGATACCGTATTAATAAACTTACAGCAGAATTTGTAATAAATTTAGTAAGAGAAGATTTGCCTACCTATCGAAATTGTAGAGGTTTATCTGTTTCTGTGGAGATTCATGTATTTGTTACAATTAGATATTTTAGTAAGGGATGCTATCGGGATGATGCAAGTAAAGGTAATACATACATACATGCAGAAGTTTTGTTCTTTTGTAAATTTACGTTTTTCCAATCTGTACCTAGCTGAACTACATGGAATTCATCAATTGACATTGGGTAAAATTATTAAAAGGTAGTTGTAGCAATTGCTCGACATCGAGAAAAATTTACTAAATTTCGTGCAACTATAGTTTTCTATTATCCCTACATGTAAATTTAATTTTTATAAATCAACAGTCACAAAAACAAAAATATTTATCAGAATCTGTCCGTCAAACACATTTGATACACATAAATACAATGTTGCCATATCGAACTTTCTATTTAAAAGCAAGCTAGATACAAGAGTTTTAAAAATGACTATACATTGGATAGAGTTAACAGCATCTTAGTAGCGACTAACTAGTATTGTTTTAAAACGCTTTCAAGCGTTTGTCTATGCATGACATAAGGGTGTTATCGTTTATTTTTCCTAGCTGTATGTTAAAATGCGTATTTTTCATTTTCTAACCAGAAACTCGATATAATAGGTGTTATGGTGAATATCTAAATAATCTTCATAAATCATGAAGTTTCATTTGTTAAAATAACTTCAATCTTTTCATAATCTGGAAATAACAAATTATACGGTTGCCGATCCCATGACGCTTGATCCTGATTAACTCTAGTACCAGAAAGATCAGTAATTCAAGTAAAAGGGATAACTACTTGACGAACATAAAAAGCCCGAAGAAAATCGTTAAAGCAGTTTTTTAGAAAATCTTGAAAAATTTAACAATAAGAATAAAAGCGCCGTCTTACGATGTCTTAATTTTATTTGGAAATTTTATTAAGTTGCTAATTTCAGTGTTGAGCAGTGGTTTAGCGTATTTACCTAATTGTACTTCTTAAATTCAAACCAAACATTTTTAAAATTTCATGGAACTCCTAAGACTGACGGCTTTTAATTAAAAGAATACATTTAGAATTTTATTATCTGTGTCTTATATCGAAATAAGATACAGAGATAGTTAGTTGGAATACGTACGTTACTGAAGCCTCATTTTTATTTGTCGATATTAACTTTATTTTATTATCATCCCTTTATTAAATTTTATGCTTAATCTGTTTTGATTAGTTTAAAACACTTTTAAGCGAGGTCCGCATCTGTAGAAATAAACCGTTAACTGGGTTAAGTTTAAGCGCCACTGTAACCACTTTGCTGTAGGAATGTAGAATAGCATTTAATTAAATTAAAAGTATAGTTCAATAAAAAAATAGATGGTATTCTTAGCTGGGCTAAGAATAAATAGCAACTACTTGCTTTTATAACAGTTCTAAAAATTTAAAAATGCTCTCTTAAATTAAATATTTCTTAAGCTCTTGCCTGCGTTTTTATAGTGATAAAACTTCCATTTTCTTTTATGTTGTTTAAAATATGCTATAATGCTTGTTATAGTAATATATGACTTAACAATAAAATTTTCAGGCAGATTTCTATGAATAAGTTCTTTTAATAAGTCGAAGGATGCTGTTTGGACGAAGTCAACTTAGAATATTTAATTTTTAGGCTCTCAACACGAAATTATGGGAAGTCTGTAATTACATTTTGAATTTACTAATTCAGTGACTAATTAAGTAAGCGGCCTTTTACATTCAAATTTGGTATACTAAATTATACAGCTTCGGTTTTAGCTTGGCTGATTAAAATATGAAGTGGTACAGAAATATGTTTGCTTAAATTATTGCAGCAATTCCATTATTGGAATATGTCGAGATTGTGTTCGGAATATATTGACATAATAGCTTTGGGCAACTTTATTGCGCTCGATTGTACCGTTTCTATGCATTTCATTGCTCTACAATAGTATTTTATGTTTCAAGCGCTAGAAACTATTTTTAAAACAGATGCCATTTTGTCTCGGCATAATCGAAATGCTACCGATAATCTGTATTTTTGTGCTTTTGTGTTAGCGGAAGTAAATAGTTTAGAATATTTGTATAAGTTACTTTTAGATTTGTAATTTCTCTAATTCATTCGTTTCAACCCTATTATGCATTGAAAAGTAGTCACAATTTTTATTCCTCATTTGGATATTGAGTTTTCAATTACGATTGAAACTGATATTAACCCTGAATTACTCATTGTGTCAAATATCAGAAAAATATTCAAACGTAATACCAAATAAGTTTTGCAATTGTGGGCTAGTTCTTAATAACATAATCAGTTTCAATAAAGGAGAGATTAAAAATGTTTAACACTAATCATTTGTCAAGATCTTCCTGAATAAAATTTTGCAACTTTTCTTTATGCTACCAATTAATACTATAGTAAACTAAATAACTAAAAGGGAGGTTAGTTTTAGAATTAGATAAGGAAATAAAAATATCCTGTATAGGTAGTGTTGGTAATATCTAAGTTCTAACAGTGATATACTGCGCAACTAAACTGCAATCTGATATTGCTTCTTTTTGTTATGTTATAAGTTACATTTTATGTACTGCTAAGATTACAGGCATTTTGTACGTTAAAACTCCGTTAGAATGTACTAAGAATGGACAAAACACCCTTCATGATCCAAACATTTAGCTCAATTAATAAAAACCTTTTTTGGGCAAGATTGTGCCGTTTTGCTAATTCGTTTATACAGAATTTGATGGTGGCATAAAAATAGATTAATTACAGTTGTCTTAAATATTACGTAGATATATTAAATATAAATAATTGGTCTTTTCCTAACACGTTATTACAATGCTGTTAGATTAAGGGCATGAAAGTTGGGATGCTCAAAGTAAATCTCGCACACGGCAGTCTTGTCAACAGTGCTCTTCAGTATGCAGCAGAATGCATGGACAAGAGGTGTACAAGT
>JAHWXV010825813.1:0-14192 GCA_024586415.1 Phrixothrix hirtus
CCCTCGTTGTAGGCACCAAATTGTTGTATTATATTTTTAATTGTAGTTTATTTTATTTAAATTATTTTATTTTATATCTTTCAATTCCATTTATTTTCTAACTTCTATAAATTATTTTATTTGACATAAATTATCTATGACATCTTTTTACATATTATTTTTTTTTTCAAACTTCTACAAATTCTCTAATAAATGCAAATACTCCAAGTTTAACGTATCTGTAATTACTTTATCTAATACTTGTTAGTTATATATGCTTAAAATAAATCAAAATAAAGCTACTATTCTGAAAAAGTAAAGCTATCATTTGGATTTAATTTACAGCTACAAAACTACAAAATATGGTAAAAATGTATCCAAAATATTTACTTATTTTCAAATTTATAATAACACAATATAAAACCATGCAACGATTTAGAGTGCTGCAAGTAAACGCTGCTTTTACGCTGTTATTGCCAAAGAGCTTGTAATGTACAAGCAAATTTGCAAATATGCAATTTTTAGGGGCAGGGCGTTGCAGTTGCCTAAAATGTTTATATCTAAATAAACGAAAAATTTTTTTGTATTAAATGTTTAGAAAAGATAAACACTTTTATTATTAGTGTAACACAATGTGTATCAAAAAGTTAATTTTTGAAGAAATGCACATTTATATAAATTAATGAAATTCAATAAACAATATAGTTTTTAGACATTCATCGATTTTATCAAATTACATTGAATGTATTGTAAGACTATAACCGACTACCGTTGTAACTAAATTTTAGTTTACACATCTATGAAGAAAATTTAAGAAATTCGTCAAAGTTGTACATTAAATATATATGAAATGAAACAAAGGAGGCATTATATAAAATGGGTTGAGAACCACTGCTTTAAATACCTTTCCATATTTATATACTTCTAAATTCGGTTAATGTCGGTTATATTCGATTTTAATTTATTTCTATTGGACAAGCAATATATATAACATAAGTCAGGGTTATTTCAATTCTAACATTCGTCAAAGTATCACCTTTCAATATTTGCTTTTTGCTATATGTAACCTGTTTCTAAACAGTTTGTGATATTTTAATTATTTTTATTTATATAGAAGTTATATTAAAATGACCATAATAGTATTTTTAATCGACACATCTGCTTCCATGCATCAAAAGTAATTAAGAATTAACATTAATTTATTTGAGGTTAATGAAATTGATTTTTTTTTATTAGAACTTATATAGGTGGTCGTACTACAATTTTAGATGTCGCTAAATCAGCTGTAGAAACTTTTGTTAAAATCCGTCAACGAAGCCCCGAAAGTCGAATAGATCGTTATATGCTACTAACATTTGAAGAATCACCTAATAACATAAAAGCAGGTAATGTACTAGGGTGACTATAATTTAGAATTACTTAGGAATAATTTCAGGATGGAAGGAAAACTTAGCAACTTTTATGAACGAATTGAAAAATCTTCCATGTTATTCAATGACAACTATGGGCGTAGCTGTAAAACAGGCTTTTGATATATTAAACATAAATCGCATGACTTCAGGTATAGATACGTATGGACAGGGACGATGTCCATTTTTTTTGGAAACATCTGTTATTGTTTTGATCACAGATGGGGGACGTTTAAGTACAAGTAAATTGTTTGTTTATGTTATATGTTTTAAGGTGAAAATGTTGTACTTTTACAGCGATAGGTGTTCACAACGATTTCAATTTACCAATGGGGTGCCCCGTTCCAGGTTCTGAACTAACACGAGAACCGTTCAGATGGGATCAAAGATTATTTGCTTTAGTTTTGCGATTAACTGGTAATTTTCAATTATTTGTTAAATCTATTTTAAGATTAACTTTTCCATTAGGCACCCCAGCAATTGAAAGAGATACTGGTTTAGTACCAAGTGATACCAGTCCAATAGATGCAATGTGTGAAGTGACTGGTGGTCGTTCATACTGCATTACATCACATCGAATGTTGAATCAGTGTATTGATAGTTTAGTGCAAAAGGTTCAAAATGGTGTGGTGATTAATTTTGAGAAGATCGGTCCTGACCCGCCTCCTCCGAATTTAGAAAAAAGTGATGATAGTTTAGGAAAAGATGATATCGATTCAAATTTAAGTAGAGATGGTGATTCTGTTGGTGAACCAAATTTGCTTGAAAGAATGCAGGTGCAAAATGTAAATGGACCACCCAATACTTTGTGGCATAATTGTCGGAAAATGATTTATGTTCCTACTAGAACGAATCAAAAAGGATATCCTTTAGGTATTTATAGAAGGCAGTTCAGTCAATTGTGTATATTTTATTATTTTATAGGATTTTGGCCAATACCTGAATCATTTTGGCCTGAAGTTACTGCATCAGTGTTACCACCGCGAACAGCTCATCCAAACATTAAATTTACGTGTACTAGTTCAGATCCTATGGTTATAGAAAATTTACCTTTTGATAAATATGAATTGGAACCGTCCCCCTTGACTCAATATATACTTTCAAGGAAACAGCCAACTACATGTTGGCAGGTGTTTGTAGCTAACAGTTATAAAAGTTCCGAAGTTGGCCATCCTTTCGGTTATCTAAAAGCAAGTACCAATTTGAACTGTGTTAACTTATTTGTAATGCCTTATAATTATCCTGTTCTATTACCGTTATTGGATGAATTACTTAAGGTGAGATCTATTGTTACATTATCTTCAAATTAAATAGCACTTTTAGATACATCGTTGGAAGCCATCAAATGAATGGCGTACTCAATTTCAAAATTACATGAGAACTTTACCAGCTTATTATGCAGGTCCATTACGAAGAGCAATTACAAGAATGGGTGCACCTGTTGCCTTATCTCAAACATTAATACCAGAAAGTGCCGAAAATTGTTTAAGTTACTCTGTATTAAGTTATTTAAAACGATTAAAAAATCAAGCTAAAACTGAATATGATCGCTTATGCGGTGAAATTTTACAAAGACAGACTAGTGTAAATTTCCTAACAATATTAGCAACCTAAAATTTAAAGATTTCACATTTTTAGAATTCGTCAAAAATTAATTACAGTGCGCCTGAACAAATTCGTGTTGTATCTAGAGTTACCTTAAAAAAGGAACCAATCAGCCATCCATTACTAGTAGACAAATTTAGTTCTCAAAGGGACCAACTGTTAGAGCAGGGCAACCTATTTATAACATCTATTGATAAAGAAAGGCAAACAATTAGTTTTAAGAATCCATTTGATATTCCTCGTAATCGCTTAATGGAACAGGTATGCGAGATACATTTGTTTTTTTTTGTAGATATGATTGGACATTTTAGGTGGAAAGAATGCGCAACAATTTTATACGATCGGATTGGATCGCTCTCGATCATGATACTGCACACTCATTGCCAATATCCCAGATGGGCAATTATCAGGAGTATCTTAAAAAACAACCTCCACAACTTAGAGAAATTGAATCTGTGCCTGTTCGGCAACATATGTTTGGAAATCCGTTTAAAATTGATAAACGAATGATGGTGCTCTTTTGTTCCATTTTAAATATTTATAATGTGGCCATAGCAGTGATATTGAAGCTAAATAACTTTTTTAAATATTAAATAGCAAATTTTATTGGCAACAGATTCCTTTCAAAAATTAATCAAACAGTTCAGCCAAAGTTACTTAACTTCAATTGCTGAGGTCACTGACCTAATGATTCCAAAATTATTTAAATTTAAAATTTTTATAGGTAGATGAGGCAGATATAGATTTGGTAGGTTCAAGTTCTCCAGGCACTAACAGATCTAATAAACGGTCAATTGTTTTTGATACCACAATGCGTTTGCCTAACAAACGAAAACCAGGTCCCTTACCTAAAGATTTTACGTTTCGAAGACCAAGTGCTACGTCTTCGCCTGCTACAAGTCCAGGATCTTCTAGAGTGTCATCACCGGTGCCATGGTACAGTTGTTACTTGTTTTATTTAACTTTAAGGCACACATTTTTGTAGGTTAAATATGACGGATAAAGAATTACCAGTTATTGAAGATAAAGCAGTTACTGTTAATGGTATCGATACACCAAGTGAACGATCACGTTCACCTTCTCCGACTCCATTAAACGAATTACCAATCTATAGTAATGATACGAGTAGTTTTCTTTCAAGGTCAAGTTTTGCAGGTCAAAATAGTTATTCTTTACCTAGCATTAATGAAAATTTAATAGCAAATATTCCAAACGAAATTGGTTATAGTATAAGTAATGATGAAAAACAACAAATATCACAGATTCTTAAAGAAGCAAATGCCATAAGCAGTTTAAGTGTTGTTAATCATTTTTCTGCTCCTCAAGAAAATAAGAATGTTGAGGTAAAATATGACTAGAAAAAAATTTGTATTATTTACACTCATTTTCAGGTAAGCTTGGAGAACGTTCAAGAAATTGAAAGTCATAATATGGAAACAAGGAAGGTGCTTAATAAATTAATTCGAAGACCAGGTCGTAACTTTGAGGAATTATTTGATAATATAAAATTATTAAAAGGAAATGCCGAGGTACAGGTTAATACTTTAAAACTTGTTATTAAGGAATCTTTAAGATTTAAACGACAGTATTTGGCCACTCTTTTAGAAGAACATATTCAGAATATAGAGAATAAATAAAATTTACTTTATTATAAAAAGAAGGCGTGGTTAATTTTGTTAATTATAGATTATATTTTTAAAACTCATTTATTGTATTGTTTATTTATTAAATGAACATATTTTCTTTTAAATAATGTATATAATATAGGTTTTGTAATGAAATTTAAAAAATATGTTAAAGATATTTGTTTGATTGTGAACTGCGGTGATGTCATTAATGACGTTACCGTTAGTAAAGTAGTAACCTATTTAGTGTAACATAGTCCCAAAATTAAATTTTTATCTAAGGTCTCATTACTCTGTATTCAATTCACATTTGGTAATCAGTTCCTGCTATGTTGTTTTTATTAATCAGAATATATTTTTTCAATAAGTTACAAAAATTAGGTTACACTTTGCTTCACATGAATTTATCACATGGGAATAACAATTACTAAAATCTTGAAAAACTAGATTAGTTTAGAAAACATATTTTCATTATCCTAATTAACCTAATGTATTAGATTTAACAGCCTTTTGAATCCCTGAAAAAAAATTGATAAAATTTTAGGTAACTTGGGTCATCTAACAAATTGTTGTTATTTCTTATAATGTTTTTCTAGGTACATCGTTAAGCAGATTAGGTAAGAATTTTTAAAAATTTTAATTTGTTTCAATATATTAACCGTTCGTTGCACGGGCAAGTAACTTGTTACAGGACCATTTTATTTCTTACTATACTTTGGTGGTATTTTCAAATTTCGAAAAACTGTCGTATACAGAGTATTTCTGATACTTCTAAATAACATTGAACAGCAATTAAGGCTGGGATTCCATAGAAAAATGAAAATTTTTATAAAAGAACTTATAAAGAAAACACTGCTACAGGTGATTAATATTTATAGTGTAAGTTTAATACAGATGGTTTAAATAAATAATTTTACTTTTAAATGTGTTAAAATGGAGTTCATTTATAAACTCTAGTCTTCACAATTTACTTGAAATTGTCAAAACATAGCTATAAATTCATTTAAAACATTTAGTAACATCGTTGAATGTATTAACATTGTCGTAAAACTCACAAAATTGTATTTGTGTTGTCTTCATTTTATGTTTTTGTCATTTTATTGTATCAAGAATTTACTGATAAATTGCTGATAATTAATTATTTTTTAAAAATATTTATACCACAAAATGCTTATTAAAAATAGTTTTACGACAAACTTTGACTGTAATACTTTACATACTAACCTTTTGTTTTGTGTAAAAATATCAATTTTTTGGGATTTCAAGTAAATTAGATAGGCTATAAAACTATGTATAAAAACACATTGGAATCCCAAAAGAAAAAATCTGGCATGAGACAACACACACACGCGACTTTCTCTTACGTACATAGATCTACAAATATGTAAATGTCCACAAATGCTTCAAATATTATTTACATTTATTTTGTGAATGATAATAGTAACGGTCACCTGTTCAAGTTACTGGACATGCAAAACCCTGCTTAACTCCAGAGATTTTCTCTGATAACTCGCTTAATCGCATTTTTTCAAGAAAACCTCTTAGTTTGTATAACATGATATCAAAGACATATGAACTGTAGCAAGTTTCAAAAAAATTGTTATATTCATTTTCGATAAAATCCCAAAAAACTTAAATATCAAAAGGATAAAGTGGCACTTCCGGTCATTTGATTTGAACTAAATTCGTGTCGTCTCATGTACAGAAGATGGAAAACTTAAATTAGTTTTTGATTTTCATATGATGATTTGTTTTTGAGATATGTTGTTCACAACTAATATTCCAAGTATGTTCGGTTATTCGATTTTCAAACATTTATTAGAGAAACCCCTTGGTTAATATAAAACTAAATTTAATAGTTAAGAAATATACTAAGTTTTAAAAAAACGTTACAGCCGATTTCAAGAAAATAAAGAATTTTGAAAATATCTAAAAATGACAGAAATAAAGTAGTACTTCCGGTTATTCGATTTTATCAAATTTTTGATTTTGCATACAAAGGCGATTATGACCTCAAATATAAATTTTCATTTAGCTAGGGCTTTTAGTTTCATAGTTATTTTATTCATATTTAACGGTAAAAGTACTTTCGGTTACTCGATTTACCGAACATTTTCTGAGTAACTGCCTTGACTAAATGAAAAGATCTTAAATTTTTAAGAAATACAATAAATTTTTAAAAAATCGTTATAGCCGATTTCAAGAAAATCTCGAAAAATTCGGAAAATATCTAAAATGACAAATAAAGTGCTACTTCTAGTTATTCGATTTTAACAAAATTCTTGATTTAACATACTAAGGCAATTACAACATCAAATATAAAGTTTCATTTAGCTAGGACTTTTAGTTCCATAGTTATTTTATTCAAAGTTAACCGTCAAACCACTTCCGGTTACTCAAGTTCCAGAAAATTTAGTGAGAAACTGCCTAGACTATATGAAAGAGCATTAAATATATAACATAGGAAATTTTAAAAAAATCATTACATCTGATTTCGAGAAAATCTGAAAAAAACAAAAAATGACGAGAGTAAAGTGGTATTTTCGGTTATCTAATTTTAGTGAAACTGTTGCGGTTGCTGTGACGATGGATACAAACTCAAATATAAAATTTTGTTTTCCTAGGGCTTTTGGTTTTCGAGTTATCGTGTTCACAGACACACACCAGACCAATTTCCAAAAACATGATTGTTGTACTCAGGGCACTCGAAAACATATATTTCCACAAAAATTTTGGTCGAAAACAATACTTTCTCTTTTACCTATATTTCAAATAGGGTAAGAGAAAGTAAAAATAATATATTCTGTTACAGAATCACATCACACTCTTCTAGATTTCATTTTTTGACATATTTTCTTTAAACACCACAATTACAGATAAAAATCCAGAGATTGTCAAATAAATGTTTGATTTGTAAATTAGCATACATGAAATATAAAAAAGTTCAACGACTCAGGAATAAATGATATAAAATTTATTTAGTAATGGAATCATATGCTATTTGCATAGAAAATAACACTTTCAATACATCACTACCACATTGATAATTCACAGAACATGTATTATCCTTTCTGGAAAAACACTGGAGCGCTAGTTTTTTTAATTTCTTAGAAGAAAGCTTGTGATTGTGGGGATGTAATATGTTAAAACCAGTTAAGATTCTTTAATAACAAGTATACCCTCGGGGTTGCTCATGAGACATGAGCAGTTTATCATATATAGTTTCAAAGTAATTATGAGTTTTTAGTTTTACTTGAACTGATGGGCCTCACCTTGTCAGATTTTGGTGGCATTCTGCTAATAAAGGACAAAATCTTTTTTTCTTTAAGTTGCTGCCATGGATTTGTTTCTAAGGAATGGCATTGTTGACAGGACAATGGGAAAAACAAACAAAAAGGATAAATAGAAATTTATTTAGAGAAAAGTAAATAAATTGGTTGGTTTTGTAATCAGATAAAAAACACGATAGACGTGTTTCTTTCACATCCGTGTCGATTAAAAATCGAATCGTTCCAGTAAGTGTGACAGAGAAACGTAATTTCCGGACGTCTGATAGGATTCGGTGATATTTCAAAAGCGGGTACGCATTCGTCGAGTAGTTGGGGCAATAAATTCGGTCGTATGTTGGTTCTGTGTTAAAAAGAAAAAAATGTTCATTGTGTTTAGAAACTCAACATAGTGTCAAATGTTGGAAGACCCAATCTAAGAGATGGAATGGTATATCTCTGGGAATTGATCAGCGTGTTTCATGCCGTAGCAGTTTTGTTGAACGTATGAAGTTCTTCGCAGGTACGGGAACCCATAAGCCATCACGACAGACCATTTTGGGTAATTCAACAATCCCAACTAAGGTACCCCCTCTTTTGTTAATGTTCTCTGGCTTCTTTACTGTTGACCTTAGAAAGGCCTAAGAACTTAAACCTTCCTGTGTGACGGGAGATCACTAATGCATATCTCCTGTGGAGATCGTGGATGCATACTTGCGTTGACTGTGTCTAAATATAGATTACCCTAATTTTAATGTCAGTAGATTTGCGTAGTCCTTCTTCTATCTCTTGAATAAGGCCAAATTCAAGGGATGGAGAAGTTATTCTGTAACCTTTTTGTAATTGTTGGTTGTGTGTGTATGTTAATTAATCCCATTTCATTTTCAGTAGATGTCTTGTCATTTAATTAGACTTTTGTTTTTGACAGAATAAGCTAATTGATAATATTTTAAATTTCAGAGGATATGTACTAATTTATACTAACCCTTGGGGCCTTGACAAAAGGAACCCCGGGACAAATTAATAAAAGGCCTAGAGAACTGCTTCTAGCTATTCCGAGAACAGTTCCATATCTTGAGCGGCAATCCAGAGTAGTGGCGCCCTCTTTCCCTTCCTATACCCCAATTTATAGTAGAGCATTGATGGTACTGGTGTACTTCTTAGGGACCCTCCCTCCTTCGATGAGCTAGTGGCCACCAGTACTGTTGTTATGGCGTAAAGCCAAAAGCGCCTATGACAACCTGTGCAATGAAAGGTTAAAAGTTCTGTTTTGAGAAATCATTTAAAAATCATCTGTTATATGTACATAATTATAAATAAGTTTCCAAATTCAATCATTAAAAAATTTTAATTAAATTTAATATTTTTTAAGATCAATAATAAAATATTAAAATTTTCTGCTTGTTCGATCGCTTTTAATTTAGGAACTTTGCAGAATAGACATTGCATATCGCTTAAAATCAGTTGCTTTCCATACATAGGATAAACTTTTGGTTTTTGGCGAGTATACTTGCCCAGAGTTTGAAGTTCATCTTGAAATCCCCATTTAATATAAAAGCGATATTATTTCTATAAATATTGTTGGTCCTGGAAAATCACATACAATGTAATAATTAAAGTAATAAATTTATTTCAAAAATACACATAAAAATGTAATCATTTACCTTTGTTTGTTTTGTGGCTAAGGCTTCGGGTTGTGAAAATTCCCTTTGTCCACTTGACTTCAAATGCTATGGTCATTTCCCAATGCTTATTAGAATTTGCCGAACCTGGAGGCGCTCCACCCCTACTAACCATTTTTAACATGTCAAACATTACCTTGACACAAAACTTATGATTTTATTTCCTTATTCAAGAAGAGGGTATGTTTATTAAATTAATCTGCATTGAAAAATTCACTGACCTCAATCGGATTTGAACCCGCATTGCTTGGATGTAGAAGCAAACATGCTAACCACTAAATCAAATGAGGGCTATACAGATTTTAAAAAAGTTCAAAAGTATGGAACTACATAACACTAAAAAATATGTTGTGCTTTATGTAAACTAAACATAACATTCTTAAATTCTCTTTATTTGTGATATAATTTTAATGTATGATCAACAATATTAATTGATCAGACAATTTCCTCATAGATGTTTACCCTCTGGGGCTACAATTTTACAAAGTATACAATGACATGTTTGTTTCTTTTGTGGCTAAGACTACGGTTGCAGAAATTTCTTGGGCCCTCATAGCTACAACTGCTATAGTCAAAGACTTAGGAAAGCAGGAGATGCAGTGGCCATATATGGAGGTTGCGCACATCATCAACAAAATTTAACTATGGAAGAACAGTAACACTTTATTTGGGCATCAATTATGTACTTTGAAAAATCTCTATTGAACATTAATGGGTTATAAGTTTTACAACTGGTAGAAAATGACCCCAGGCACAGCACTCGTGATGTTGTCCACAAACTCGTAGTAGAGTACATTGAATTTTACAAGAAAATTCATTATATCCATACCCTGTGCAAAGAGTGCGGCATTCAACAGGAAATGTCTATGAACGCATTGTTTGTTTTGTGAATGGTTTCAAAATCAAGAGAAAATGTACCCTACAGTGATATTAATCTTCATATTGTGCAGGCGACACAATTTCAGTAAAGATTTAATATTAATGTGGATGGGAATATTGTGCAATACCTTAATCAGCCCTGTTGCTTCCACAGTTTAGATGGCCTGTCATATTTAATCTTTCTTCGAAATACATTGGAAGAGGCATTTGATGATTTGCCTCTTTCAATGAGAAGGGCCATGTGGTTTATACACAATGGCACACTGCCACATGTAACTGCCCCTGTAAGAGACAACTTCAAAGTTGGATTGGTAGAAATGGTCCATTATGCTGGACAGCTTTATAGCCTAGATATGAACTCTTTAGATTTTTTTATGGGGTTACATAAACAATGCTATGTTATTAATCCAGTCGAGAATGATGATGATTTGCAGGAACGAATTTTCGTTGCTGCTAATGAAATTTGCAGAGAACCGGTCTGTCAAGAGTTCAAAGTAATTTTCTGCATCGATTGCAAGTCTGTTTATGTACTAGTGGAAGAAATTTTGAACACCTAATTAAACTGTAAGTGAATTTGAATTCTCAGTGAAGCAATCTTATAAATCATGTTATGGAACATTAACAAAACAAATACAAATGTATGTGTAGTAATAAATATTGTTTTGTTAAAATGCAATTTTTAAATATAGCTGCCTAATGAATTTACAATTTTAGAAGAAATAGACAAAACTTGCAGATTATGGGTTATTAGAAACTTAAAATTAAATAAACAATTATTTTGAAAAATGGATATTTTGAAAATATTTAATTATTTAAAATAATAATCTTATAATTTTATTTTATGAGACTATGTTTAACACACAATAGAAACCATTTCTATCAGGTCCAACACTTTCTACATATTTTTGTGGGTAATAAAATAAACAAACATTCTTGAATAATCTATATTATGAACACACGTACTTATTTAAACTTGCTTACAATTTTGTATACACAGACAATCTGTTGAATAAGCTGAGTGCAGGAGATTTCTCAATAATGAATTTTTAGTCATAGCAGCGATATGGAGTCTGGAATTATTGCGGAGCAGGATAACTTTACATTCATTTCTGATTATTTGTGTTTGCTTTTATCATTGAAATGTATATTTGCCTCGTCTATTAGCTATAACTATGTGACATACAAGTAAACTGTTAGAGGTAACCCTCACTGATGTTGAGTGGCCATGGATTTGTTGTAGAGCTTCAAAAAAATAAGAGACTGATATTTTCTTAAGTGCTTCAGCGAATTTGCAAAATTGCCCCTTAAAATAATTGCCTTTTTAATTTTTGCTAAATATCTTGAAGTATATAAAAGAATGTTTTATACAAAAGTTATATGGTATTTTATACTTTTCATGAGGATATATTTCAATTTTATAAAAATTTATAATATCTCCCCCATCTCTTAAACATTTGTGAATTGTTTTATTTTTGTTACAACAAAAGTTATAGAGCATAGTAAACCAAATACAATCGTATATACTGTTACGATATGGTCTTCAATATTAAAAAGCTAAAATGCATTAGAAGTTAATGGGATATCCACTGCACTGTAAATAAATGCATTGAAGCAAATTCTTTATTCACCCATGCACATGTACAATATGAATAATAGTTATTTGAGAAAAATTAGAAAAGCTATTATTTTTAAGGGGTGCTTTTGCTCTGTAAACCTTCCTGAAGCAGATAAAAAAATATCGGTCTCTTATTTGTTAGGCCCATCAAAATTGTTAGCAGTAAAACCTTATCATACACTATTTCTTCCTAATCTGATTAAATATACAAAAGAATTTTACTATCATGACTGTTTCATTGCATTGTTAATGTATGAAGGTGTCCAAGTTCTATGTATGATTATTTTACATTTTGGATTGTCACTTGGATTTGCCACTTTTCCTTTCATGCTTGACAATTACAGTAAACAAATGTTTAATCATTTCATAATAACTTACTTAAAACCACAAAACACAGCTTTTGATAAAGTTTGTAATGTTATTCAAATAATAAATAAACATTTTTTAAAACTAAACAGCATAACTATATTCATACTAGTCAGCGTAATACATGCTATAAATTGATGAGTGTGATTTATTGCTCAAGGCCTCTTTCCAACTACACACAATATTTAACTATAAATGACGTTAGCTGCTTTCCTGAAAACATTAGTTAAAATTCTCAAAATTTGTACTTCATCTAACCAAAAATGTTACCAAAATTTTTTGTTAATCTTTATCTTAGGAATATGCTCCCCAAGTTTAATCATACAGTGGTGTAAGTGCTGTATGCAGCTTTACAAATCGTGTATAGTAATCTGCAATAGTACCAGCTGAAAACAACTTATCGATATAACAAAAAACTTATAAAAATATTTTTTAAAATGCAGTTTTTCAAATATTTTGAATCTGGTCCCATTTGTCATATGGACTACTATGAATGACAAGAAATGACTCATTGACTGCACTTTCAAAATTTAATAGTTACAGACATGTTTGTCAATGGATTTACATCAGTATTTGCCAACCGTGTCCATAGTTTTAGTCATTTAGAATTTACGAAGCTTTCAAAGCATGAATTAACAAATATGATTTTAATGTCCAAGAAAACAAGGTATTCAGTTTATATTGCAAGAAAATTGAGCAAAACAATTTGGAGTACAATCCATTGACAAATTTATGTTTAAAGACATCTTTAAATAAAGTAAAATTTTTAATCACGATCTCTTGTAAAAGTCATTCTTTTTATGGAGTTTATACAGGGGTGGGCGAAAGTATGGAACATGGGAAATATTTTTAACACCACTGAAGCACTTTAAATGAAACTGTATACAAAGGTTTTAATATATGGCAAATCCATTGGTGCTAATGTTAATTTAATTTAATTTCTGGTTTAACCAGAAATGATAGAAAATTTGTTATTTTAAATAAAACACCATGTATATATTTTTAAGAGTCCAGTGATGGAGGATTTGGTACCATTATTTTTAGTAAATATTAAGTAAAATATTGAAAAACGCTTACTTACCACCTGATGTAGTTACCTATGAAAACAGAAAAATAACTGCAGAAATGTTACCTATAAAGCTTCAAAAACTCTTACTTTAAAACTTTATTGTTAGCAACATATGAATACAAACAAAAAAAACAAGTTAACACATGATAATCTAAAATATCTTAGTCAAGGTGTTCAAAATGCATCCCTTTTACTTTTTAATAATAAGCAAGACTATTCACAAAAGCTTTAGTTACATTTATCAGTAATTCTAGCTGTTTCCTCTGTGATCCTATTTCTTGGATTTTCTCAATTATAACTTGGTTCGTTATACATCCCAGATTCCATTACATTCCTTGTATAAAAACAAAGTGAACCAAGTATCAGTGCTAATTTGATATAATATAAACATAATAACATTTTCATAGCTGAACATAGATCAACATGCCCTTATTTGTGCTCAAATTTTACAGGACAATTTTCAAAACAATTAGATTAAAATTTTCTACAGATTTTTGTTTATTAAAGCAGTTTGGACACTTTGCGTAACTTAAAAAGATCATTCAAAACTTCACCTGCACATGTAATAAGAACACCTGTTGCAGATGAAAGAATATTTATTCAAATTATAATTGAAATTTACAATAATTTATGATAAAGTCCAAAACAAAATAATATATATTACTATAATAAATTAAAAGGTCTTCGTCCAAATTTA
>JAHWXV010825825.1:0-15641 GCA_024586415.1 Phrixothrix hirtus
TGAGTCATTTGCTGATTACATCATCTATTTTATTATAAAGAAAACATTCTAGATGATTCTAGAATTTCCCATTTACTGTTTCTAATTTTTGTTACAATATATTCAAACTTAAAGTAAGACATTTTTCAGCCGACACACAGTACATGAATTGGAGTGAGTATACTAACATTTGAGTACAAAGAAACTATTTATGAACATTTTTATAACATAGACATTATATTTCTATTTAACTTTTATTATGTAGGTTGGCAGTATGACACAACCTTGATTGTTTAATTATTTATAGTTATAAAATAACACCTAAATTGTTGTATTCAATGGGACGAAGTTAATATCTATTTAGATCTAGATAATTGGACTGTGCGTCGAAAGTTTTGTACAGGTCAATAGTCCCAATTAGGTACAACAATTAGCAAGCTAAAACGCCAATTTAGCTTAAGTTATTTAATATGTTTACTATATAAATGTTCCAATATCAATTTCCTGTTTATTAAATGGTACTCGTATTTTATAAAGATAATACTTTCTTTTCGCACATTAGATAATAAAGATGAATTGACATTTTATTCATGTTATGTCAAAAGTGTAAACAACACCGATTCAACTCAAAACAATATAACATTCTTTTCTCATCTGAATGGTTATTTTAAGTAAAATTTAAATATGTAAACGCGAAAATAGCTGAACATTTAATTTATAGTTGTATATACATATTTATGTACAAGTCTGTATAATTTTCAGTTAATTTTTATATTAATTTGCAATTTATTGTTTTGTGTTCTTACATTTTTTTTTACTTCTAAGTGGTGAAGATTTAAAATATTCTTGATAGCATATAACGCTATACATTTTCGCTGTTTTTATAGTAACTTCTTAGGTTTTGATACGCATGCATTTATCAGGGTGCGGGGAGGCGAGATTCGATCGTTGTCAAGCACAGCCGTGCGGCGTGTGTCTTCCGAAATCCTGTGATTTCTGCTTTTTAGTTTGTTAATTGGCCAAAAGGTTTATATTAAAATTTCAGTGGCTACCGAATTGGTAGTATAATTAATGTGGTTTACTTCGTCTTCCACCGATGCAATTTCTAAAGCAGTTTCTAATATGTTTGCTTCAGGTAAATACCGACTTTAGATAATACAATGTCAATAACCTTGTGTACCCGCATTTTCCTTTTATATCATGTTCTTCACAACCTATGTAACAATTTTTGAGTTTGGGGTCCAAGGACTTTTGTGCGCCGTCGAAGAAATTAAGATTCGGTATAGCTTATTTAGTATATTTCAGTAACAACAGTTTGTTTTAGGTTTTTAGCACTTCCAACAGAACCGTTTGAAGGAGCTATAGCTTTGTTGCCGTAAGTAACCTTGTAATTATTGTTTTATTGCAAAGTGTAACTGTGATACTCAAAGATTTGTTTTTATTGATCCACACTGTTATTTTTAAGAAAAGACATTCCTCATGCTTTCTTTAAATAATTATTTTAATGTTTAATAAACGTTTTTGAGTCTCAGTTGTATGCTTTATGCAATTGACTGCTCACAAAGTCCTAGGTGAATTTTTACGTGACGAATGCTCTTAGTTACCACTCACTTACACTTCTAATGGCACGTTGGTGCTAAAAAGCAATAAACCTTCTGTAGGGTGTGCCATAAAAACCGAGTCCCAACATTGAAAACTCATGCACAATCTAGGTCTAGCGCCTTCTCTAACAATCTCAACATAATTAGAGAAACTTACAAAGAAGGCGAATGTCTGAAAGCATGTCCATAAATAAACAACAGAAATACCGACAGTTAACAGTCGCCTCCGCTGATCAACTGTTAAAATGATCATGTGTGAGAAAGTTTGAAACACTTCCAAGTGTCGATGTTTCCGCAATTTATTTCGCGAGCTACATTTACATTAAATTGTTACCTTAGTTTATATTCAATACCAAAGGTATGTATAGCAGATCTATTTTGTACAACATCGATTTTCTTAGTTCAATGACAAATCCAACGTTTTGACGTTTTTTCGATGGCTATTGGAGTACTAGGAGCACATGTCCTTACACTTCTATTTCAGAGTTTATAGCGGATATAAGAGTGTTTGCGGTAACTTATTGCCTGTAATTTCGCTCACTTTACAAATTTTGGGTTTGATTCTTTTCAGCTGGAAATTTGATGTCACGATACACGTACTTTTGTTCTTTAGCAACTGTTTACTCGCATCCTGTCTCGTGGTGACTGAAGCTTCACCTTTGAAACATGTATTTCATTTTGTACTCCGCCTACCGATGACAGATCACACCTTTTTCTTCGGTGTTGATCAGTGCAAGTATTGTTGGTAAACTTTCTGTGATTTTGGCGACGCCTTCAGGATAACTGTAGCCGCCTGGAGCAGATTGGTGATGTCCCACTTACTTTCCTTGGGCTGCACGTTTGCCGCTGTTTCTTTCGCTGTCGTTGTTGTTGATTGGCTACCGGCAGCTTCTGCGTAGATTGAGAAATTGCGTTTAGGTTTGGCAGTTTCTCGGGTTACTGATGTGGGTTGTGTCCCGGTAAAGTACGAGCACCCCCTTTAGTTTACCGTGTGTGTGACTCCGCAATTTGCACACTTTGCGGGATCGCACTGTGCGGATTGGTGTTTGTTCCCGCACTTCACACGCCTTGACTCGGTCTTGCGGCACACCTGCGGGTACCCGTACTTCTGGCAGCGGTGGCACTGTGGCACTATAATCTGGAGGGACATTATCATTTTGAGCTTGTATATTTTTCTACCCCTCGCAGTTTGCGCTCTATGTCCGTCTTCTTTCTGCGAACTGAAAGAATCTGGAAACCCTCTTTTTCCAATTCCGTTTTGATATCTTCATCGGTTATTGACTCAGGGAGGTCTCTGATTACTATCCTTAGTGGTTTCTGGTGTGGTATCCGATAGGTGTGAAATAGCACCGTCCTTTCCTCCAGATACTTGGTTATACCTATGAAATCGTCGACTTCCTCGGGCTGGATTTTAATGCCCAAGTTTACGTTTTTGGCTATTTTTATCTTATATCCTCTTGTTTTTAAATCTTTAATTACACGGTACCACTCGGTTTTCGATCTCAGTACTATTGGAGGGATTTACCACGATTTGTTCTCTTCTGCCGCTGATGGAGGTTTCTCCCCATCCGCAAATGTTGAGGCCGGCGCTTCTTCGTCTACGTCCGAAAGAACTTCTAATTTCTTCAACATTTTTATTTTCGCCGCCGGACTTGATTATTGCGAGGTCTTGGAGGGTTTTCTTTTCCTCGTCTTTTGCCGTTTGAACTCGTCTTCTTCCGAGGAGGTGTACTGCATCTCCGCGTCTAATAATTCAGTTGCTGCCCTTGCAGCCATGTTGTCTCTTACGTAGTCTAGCAGTAGCTTCTCTACGATGGATGGGTGTCGTCCACCCACTCCAAGAAGCTTACCAACTCGTCACGCGTCTCGTTGTCAATCTTAGAACCCATAGGTAATCAAGCACTGTTGCGTTAATTGGATAATTAACTGGCGTATGTATTATACCCAACCCACCGATTCTGAGAGCAAGGGGCCTAAGGTGCAATACACTTGAGATGAGCAGAACTACGAACCTGCCCCTATGACGGCTCGGCACGAACTCAACCGATTCCTGATCTTAACTGCTACTCCGGACTCAACTCCTGCTAATCGATGATCAATCCTGTTCAACTTAAAATGTGATAAACAGAGCATTTCTAGTACTCTGCATATTATATTTCGTTCTCTATCTACAACTTTTAAACAGGCGGCGCTTATAGATATTAATGGACATCAGATGTGCATAAGATAATTCAAATATTGTACAGTAGATTATAATTAAAGTTTTCGGATATTTTGTGCTAACTAAGATAGTATTTATACCGCCCAAGATCATGTCGTAATATCAAATCCTATAGTAACACTATAAATTTGCATTAATTTAACATAAACTAATTTTAATTCTATTGTGATAATCGTAAACCAAAGTTCTGATAATCTACTAGGCCCATAAACAGTTTCTAATCATAATAAGCTACTAAAATGGATGCCTCCTTTAATACATTAATTTCATCAGGTATTCTTCTTCTTTAATACACTGATTAGTAAGTATACCTATATCCAAGGACAGTAATGTACTAATTCAAAATTGCCTATTTTTAGAATTTCTCCTAAGTGGATTTGTAATATCCTGTTCTTTAATAAATACAATAACTACAATACCTTTCAATAAAATAATTAAATGGATACAAAAACCAATACGATATAGTACAGTGTCCCAGAATAACATAAAGTAATATAATTAAATTATATATTTTGATATGTTAGATTAATTAAAGAAATTGTAAGAAAAGGCTAGTGTATCCGAATAAGTTGAGTAGTACAATTGTTGGACGTGAAAGTTAAACTATATGCACAACGTAAGCTGAATAGTTTGTGTAGTAGCTATACTACCTTTACTTATATCAGATAGGTCCAACAAAGCTCAATACATTAGAATTGTTTATACGATATAAACGTTTGCGAAGCTTGTTACTGGTTTCCGCAGGTACACTTTGTCGATAAACCTGACAAGTGTTAACAAGAAATGTTCTTCATAAGCTTAAAATATGAAACTTGTCAAGCATGATTTGGTTAATCGTTATTGGCAGAAACTCCAATTCCATCAAAAGAACCGTTATTTCTGACCAAAAATGCCTCCAATGCATAGATTAATAAATATTGTTCAATGGTTAAGAATTTTGTATTTCGTAAAATATTTGTACTTTTACACATCTTATTTTATTTTTATAAAAGTTTTAATTTAATTTTAATCTAAACACAGTAAACACAGGAACGTTTACTTTAACTTCATTTTATAAAACTGAAATTATTCAATTAACTATGGGATTATGTGAATACTCTGTAGGCGATAAGTTAATTCCACCAAAAAAACTTCAATTCATACAATAAGTTCTAATTTTTAGTTTCAAATCGGTATTTCTATTATTTTCTCAGAGTGTACTAAACGCGTTGTTAAAATTAACATAATCTGCAAGATGAATTGCTGCATTTATGTGATATTATTTTCTGAGCGAACTGGAGATATGTATAATTCATTACTTGCCCTTCCATTCATAATAAGTATCAAGTCGGACCAAACATTTATGAACCCTCATGATTTCGCATTTAATTTGAATATATACTCACAAATAAAAGTTAAAATTATTTAAACGAATCACAAGATCAGAAAATTATTGCTATTGCTTTTAAAAATAAATGTTCTATAGTAAATATTGTTTCAATACATATCTGAGGTAAAATTTGTCACAATGGACAAGTAAGTGTTTTAAAAATTAGTTTTCATAGATTTAATACCATAGTTTCACCATATTTTTATTGAAAACTATTACTTTGAAGAAGGTATTATATTAATTTAATTTTATAAAAATTCTAGACACAGAAAATAAAACTGCTTTTACAAGATACAAATGTTGAGTAGGAACCATTGCTTTCCCATAATGCAATTTATTTTTCCATAGATGACACTTAATTTGAAAATTTTACTATGGTTAATATTTCTGTTTTCCTAGAGTCAATTAAGACGCGAAAAGTTACAAAAAAACCCTTACTTTCACACCTAAGTTATAAATTACAAATTAATGTCATCTTCGAATACTCGCTAGTTGGGTTTTTCATTTTTGTCTGCTTATTTAATTTTCTCGGATTGCAATGATTTTATAAAATCGATGTGTGACATCACAGCTTTATTTACATTTTGAATTGAATTAGAATACCGAATTGCTATTTCAATCTAATATATTTAGTACTTCGCATTTTTGAAATTTAATATTAATTTTGGTAAATCGTTTCTAATTCCTCTTCAAAATAATGCATCCTGTAAGAATATTTTTCGGAATTGTAAATTTTTGAAATTTTAAAATATACCTTATATTTCGCTATATTTGTAGACGCCAAAGACTATAAATGATGTGTAATGATCGTTGGATGTTTAGTTATTACATCTTAAATTTCCTGTTGATGATAAAGTTAATTGACCGTAATTAATTGGACTGAAGGTTTATATATGAAAGGAGTTGTAGTCAAATGAGTACATTACTGCCATGTGTCCCATAAGGAAATCTTCTATTTTCTACTAAAACTTAGCTTGCAGAACTGAGTAATAAATAAGTATGTGGTCGGGGTAATGTATTTAAAATATTTTTATTACGTTTCCTAGCAAGGTGGTTATGAAAAGAAATTTGATTCGCCAATAGTCAATTCATTTGTTTTTGTTGAATATGCTCGAATCGAGAATAACTTAGTTAAAAAACCGTGTCATGAGCGGTAATTAATGCATTGGCGCTTTTAAAAATGGCACTCGTTCCGATTTAGACCCTGTTGAATATTAAAGAATTGCTATTTACAAATAGTGTAAAAAGTAATTATTTATTATGCGAGTGGTTGGTTTAAATGCAAGTTAACATTTATGTAAAAGCCATGAATGCTATCTGCCGGTGGAGTTTTATGAAATTGTTTTTTATCAAATGCAGTGAAAAACAACCTACTTCCACAATAGGATATGATGCGTTCCCTTTGATGCCACAAAACTGTAGATTATCACGAGCTCGACGCATAGTCAAACACGAGTTTGGAACATTAGTTAGTAGATTCCGAATCTTTAAGAAACCTATTACTTGTAATGCTAATATGATTGATAAAATACGTAATTGGCTAAGATTTAATTTTACAGGTACCTATTTACTGAGGGATTCTATGGTAATGAAAGACACCGCCACCGATAATACACTTCTAGGTTTGTGGAGATTACAAACAACCAGACTATGTAGTGTGAGTTTTGTAGGTACGAATCGTTCTTCAAGACAAGCTCAATTTATGAGAGACGAATTTAGAAAACATTTTGTTAATTAGGGCAAAGTGTCATGGTAAGGTAGAATGACAAATAATGCCAGAGCCATTTATTGTTTATATTAAGAGGTGTTTTAATATAAATAAAATAAAGAAAAAGATTCGTCCTAAAAATGGCACGAATTTTAAAAATTAATTCGTCACAAGTGAAAAGCCATGAAACTGTAATATGAACAATTCTAAGGCTTCTCACCGAAAGATTTTTAACTTAACGAAATTGGTAAAAATATAAAAGTTTGCATTTCCAAACAGCGCGACACAGCGTCAGCAGACCAATGATTTCGCCATAGTGGGGCTCATCAGTGCTGGGTGCCTTGTTTAAAAGGAAGTATTTTATTTTCGATCAGTCTGTCCTGCCACCCAGCACTGATGAGCCCCACTAGGGCGAAACCATTGATCTGCTGGTGCTGTGTCACGTTGTTTGGAAATGCAAACTTTTATATTTTTACCTATTTAGTTAGGTTAAAACTCTTTCAGTGAGAAGCCTTAGAATTGTTCATATTACAGTTTCATGGCTTTTCACTTGTGCCAAATTAATTTTTAAAATTCGTACCATTTTTAGAAGGAATCTTCTTCTTTATTTTATTTATAGTAAGATAGAATGATGCACCAACGGGAACAATATGCCGTATTTATGCATATTTGCAGCAGTTGTTAACTTAAATAGTTGTATAATTAATGTTGCTTTAGTAATTGTAAATTGTAATTGCAACAATTGGATAAGAAATACAAGCATTAAATGTTGTATATAATAAAGAGTGCTTACGAAATTGCTAGCGGTGTTCCTTTTAAGTTGTTCATTATTTTGTATTTGACTTATAGACACCTTCAGCAGTGCCTGATTTTTCTTATTTAATTAGATAATTTGCTTTTGCTGATTCGCTGCATGAATCCTTTTGATTTTTTTGTTTCGCCTATTTTTTTCCAAAATCTTCTACTGTCATTTACTTAACAATTTTTTTCATTACTTTATCTCTGGTTTGCAATTTCTATATATTGCCAAATTCATATTCTATAAGTACTCATGTTGTACGTAAAATTAAAAACATTTACACGTTGTGTTAGAATCACACCTTGGCGGTGACATTTTTAAGAACAGCCGAAAATTTACACAATTGCAATATTGGTATTTCACTCAATACTTGCAGTTTAACTTACATACTTGCAGTGCAGCACTTCCAAGTGCCCACAATATGTGAAGTAATCATACAAGATGCTTACTCATGCAAAATTGGCAAGCAAATGGAATCCATTTCTGTTAGCTTGTCTGGCATCTAGAATCGTAGTTTTCTTGCCTAAATTACGAGGTATGCAAATGTTCCATGCTTACTTGACTAGCTTCTCTACTAGGTTAAATTTGTAATTTATTCTGAAATCTGTATGCATTGTGCGTTAATGTAAAATGTGTTTTACATACACTTTTCTTTAACCTTTGTTAAATTGATAGCGAAACGTTAACTGTTTGTATCATACCTGAAAGATCTAGGATTATACGAGCTATGCGAATGGCACGCACCTGATGATAGTATACCTAGTAGATATTAAAAATTTACATTTTAAATTTATTTCCCACATGGGAGCTTTTTTCATCTAACAATGATAAGTACATACAGAGCATTTACATTTAATCTAGTAAACATCTCATATTATGATCTTTTTCATTGTATGAGACTTTAACAAGTGTCACTGACCGGTTACTACAACGCCCAACTATTCTATATACAGTGTTATTTGGATATAGTAATATAAATTTCTGTAGAATCCACCCTCGCTCCACTGAACTTAGCCGACTGATATTTGAACCTTTTACGCTATTTTTTCAACTCCGATATACTACTCTTTTTGTTTGACACATTATATGGCAGATGTATTAAAGCGAATAATGATATCGTTTTATTATTACTTACGCCGAATCACTTATTTGTTTGGCTGACGGTTGTTGCCTCCTTCTTGAAAACAACTTGCTTAATCGTAATTCATAAGGTATGCCTTTTTTAAGAGTGTGAATTGGAAAGTCAAAATATGAAGTCAGATTTCTAAAATAATGAATAACAAAAAGTTGGAGAAGATTTTAGTATAGAGGTGGGTGATCAACATGAATAAGATTCATTGACTATTGAGAAGATTTTCTTAGAGTCACTTATCTGCCAAAAATAATTAAAAGCGGTTGAGCGATTTTATTTTTGCAACGAAAAAAGTTTTCTAACTTTAGAAGCTTCTATGACAAAAAGAAATCGCTTAAGGTTCAAAATTTATATAAGCTTTTCGACTTATTTTGCTCCCGAGAATATGACTCCAAAAGCTTTCCTGTTTTGTGACTCACACTGTATATATTTCTGCATTGACTTACCCTTTTGAAGGCAACTTATACGCGTTAAATTATTAATTTTCCGCAAATAAATTAACTTTTATGGGCATGACTGCTCCTATTAATAAGGGGCGAGATCACTGTCGATTACGATAGAACTTTTTTTAATTTTAATAATCAAAAGGAAACATTTACTGATCACAAATATAATTAAACCAGGAAAAGTAAATTTTCTGATTTTCTTTTCATAAAATTTGTTGCTGAATAAAAGAAAATAAAATGATTGAAAACTAAATTATAGTATATCAAACAAAATAATACTAATTTTGTACACGCTCTATAATTTCCATACATCTTTGAATCTTAATAAAATTTGAAACTTTGTTAATTTTGTTAGTTAAATTAATTTTTAAAAAAATTTTTTGCCCACTGAGTAAATTTCGCATGCCCCTACTTTAATTTTAATAATAAAAATAAAGAAATGGATGCAACTTTATATAAAAATTACTCTCAAAAATTTTAATTAATTAAATGTCTATCGTTAGGTATTACAAGACAAATAAAGAAACAAATCCATAAGCAATTTACGTTGAGTCATGAAATTTTTTTTGCAATACTTGAACAATAACCATTTAATTTTATTTTAAAACATGTGATTCATAACCAATTATATAAGCGACATATTAGCATAATCAGATTCGAATTCTCAAATAAAAAAAAATCAACTCTCGTTGGTAAATCTATTGTACAATAGCCTCTTCCTTGGCTACTGTTTACTGTTGTACATAATCAAACTTTTATAATTGCATCATATATTAATAAAGATCTTCCCAACTCCAGCAAACCTTCTACAGAAAACCAAACTTTGCCGACTTTATTACCATGAATGTTCCTTGTTCCAGGTAAGTATCATAAATTGACTGAAAGCTATAAATTATTTAATTTATAGATCGGAAATTTAAGTCTAAAAACAGTAACAGCGCGACAAACAAGTTCAGCACAAGTTTATCAATCTTTCCCGATTAAAAATTAACTTCTACTTCAAATTAATGCGTCCTTTACAAACGCTTTGGTAAACCACTATGGTTTCATATTTCTTTGTAATAATCCTTTATTTTCAGACGTAGCCCTATTGATTAACAATAGAGTATAGCTACAACCAATTAATGCTCACAAGCATCTTAATAAAAGTTTACTACCGTTTTCACTACAACGAAAATGTTCCTTTAAGATTAAATAATTACAACTATAATGCTTTTCTACGTCTACAGGTGCGTAGACACATAAAAAGGAAACTTGTAATTTAATGATTCGCCTAAAATAGAATATTTCCTTTACTTATCTGTCTGTTTACCACTGTACTTCGGCGATACTAAATTTCAACCCGTTGATGCCAATAACTTAAAATCTTAATATTATCTGTACCTTATAATCTAACAGGACGATCGATTTCTTAATAAATTCTTTCCAGGAGCGTAGAATGCACTTCAACTTCTCTTTAAAGACAATAACATAGTTAATCGTTACACAACATTTACTCCGCTGTTCTTTCATTTAACTTAATTAACGCGGTATCAATTTTAGATTAATCAATTTGAGCATGTGCAAATATTTACTATTCATGTCCCAAATTTCCTTATTTTTCAATCAATTTTACTGGTCACAATTTTATTGTAATCTTACTATAAATCTTCACTACTTTTACGAGTTTAATAATCTATTTTATGTTAAATTAGCTCATCTTTTCAAACTTTTTCATACTAAAACTTTAATTTCCTTTAATTATATTGTTATATTTCAAATTCTTTCATTGCAGCAACACTTTTCACTACATAAATTTTCTTAATCAGTCAATTTTTCTTTTCCTACTTTAGTTATAACGTTTTGCTATGAGTGCCAATAAAAAACCGTATATAATTGGCTTTATGTTTAAGTAGGCCCAATTACAAATCCAATTATGGCACAAGGCTTTCAAAAATCACACTTACAGAACAAAATTCACATGAACTTAAACAAATATTTAATAACTTGACAAAAATATTTTTAAATATCACCTATCAAATTACAAAAATATTTATCGTTGAAAACACCTAAAATACTTGCTTCATGACAACTAATAAAGCTAACTCCCCTTTATCCTTATAAACTATGATATTTCATGTTTATTGCTATCTATTTACTTTTTAAAACTTTTGTTTTATTTACAGAACGTCTCATAAAAAAACAAGAATAGTGGTATTTCTACATCAGATACAGAAGCTATATCACCATCAAAACATACCCTAAAATTCTTTACCATAATTGAAATATCAGCAGATTCTCCAGCTACATTATCAGTGTCTCGATTTACACCTACAGATATGCAACAAAAATATCTCTCTACGGACCAGATTCAAAGATTCATATCAGAGGTAAGTATGCTCTTGGCAGCTAGCTATTCTTGCCCTCGTAATGACTTCGTTATATTATTATAGAACTGCACAGTTATCTCGCACGTTATGAAAAAACTACACTACCACCTATTCATCTTTGATCAAGCAAATGAAAACTTTAAAATCCCAGCACGAGGATTAATATACCCTGCCATGTTCAGCAAGAAAATTGCAAATAAAATTTTGCCATTCTTAATAAAAATAGTAGATTAGGTATTTCATTTGTTTTATAAAAGTGAAAAATTATAACTATTTTATTTAGTCGTTTAAGTATTATGTATCAAGCTGAGATTTTTCTCTATAAGCTGTAAACTATGAAATTGTACGCGAAACAAGAAGAGGCCTGTGTGCCTTTTTCTTAGCTGATTTGCTAATGGAAAAAAATTTATTGAACCCTATACAGTTTAATATTTTAATATGTAAATTGGGTTGCCTAACTTTCAGGCGCACAAATTTCAAAATTTCCCTAGCCTACTTGAAATGACGCAAAACTTTAAATTTTATTTTCTACACGCATTTTAATTATAATTTCAATAATGAAGGAAGAATATATATATACAGGGTGTCCTTATTATAAGCACCATTATTTAAGACACGAGAAGACGAACCCTTAGGGAACCAAAAACTCTTTAAAATCCTAATTTGCCTTGAAAAAAAGATTTTACATGTTTCACCTAAATATTTATCACAAATCCGGATGTATAGTGACCTACATTCAATAATGTATTGTATGTACACCACTATGTTTATTTATTTAATAACAGATTACTGAATTCTAACCAGTTTGTTTTACTATGGATGAATGAATTCAGCTGTGCAAAGAATAATTTTAAAGCATTATTTTTAAAATTACGTATTTCAATGTATCTATTGTGATATAAATTTATTGAATAATTAATTATTAGATTGTTGTTTTTATTTTTGTTTTTGGCTTAATAAAAATGATGAGTAAATTTAGTTAATTTAGATATATAGCAATAGCAGATTATAAGGCTTTATAAATATTAAAAATGTATTTAGATATTTCGAATTTTTAATTTTTATCTATAAATGATATTAAACATACGAACATTTATAAAATAAATAACTGTTCAATTAGTGGATCAAAAGTTAACGTAATTCATAAATTTTCAAATGTCTTATTTTGAATGGGTACGTTGAGGAAGGGTTTATAACTGGAAACTTTTGTAAATTTAATATCATTTACAAATAAAGCTATAAAATAAATAACAATTAAAAATTTGAAATACCTGTTCGCAGTTTGAATATTGATAATGGTTTTCTTCCTACATTAACTAAATTTACTCATCATTATTAATTATGATAAAAGGATTTATAATGTAATATTAACTTCAGTAAAAAATTGTTTTCTGTTATCTATGAAAATAATAAATACACCAGTTCTCGTCTACTATTTTTATGAAGATATCTTCAACATTCACTATCATCTGCGGTTTTCGCTCCCACATCCTTTAAAGTTGAGGTTAACTATTCCTGAACCTCGCAGTCTTTACAGCGCACGTATTTTCCACGAAATGTACTGATGTGTACCTGTTCGTAGCGGTGAATCCCGTAACAAATTGATATTATAAGTACAGTTGGTTAGGCATTTGCTCATCCATCACAGTAGTCCAACATGAAAAGTAGGCCGAGCTGAAAACTTCAATTGCAAATATTTCGAAAATTATGTAATTTAGGCACGTTGTTTATGAACTTTTTTGTCGCGCATATTAAAATGTATCTGCTGTTAAAGTAGTGCCTTTTTTATTGTGGACAACATTATTTTGAAATAGTTTCAAGAAATCAAACCGCCATCTTTAGTTTTTTTGCATTCATAAAAATGTAAAGGAAAAATTTGGATCTCTTTAATTTGCGCAAAATAAGGTTTTGAAAAATTTTACAAAACTGTTTCATAACCTCTTGAATTACACATGCATCGCTCGTTTTAACCCCGTGCAAAATAAGATTCATTTGCAAGGTCATTATGGTAGCTACATATGTTACTGCCTTATAATACAATAACTGTAAACCAGTTACTGGGTTATTTTAGATATAAAAATATGTAAATATTTTAAATACTGTCACACACGCCGCGTTAGAATAAGTACAAATAGAAACGCGCAGCTTGTCATAAAAATAAGGAGTGCACAGGATATGCCCATATGTAACTGCGGAGATGACGGGGTAGGTCGATATAAATGGGGCAGTGGATTTTGGACGCGACTTACAGCGTACAGATCAGCAAGATAAGAAAAGAAAAGGTTGAGCGCCACGCCGTTTCAGATAAGAACGCTTAAACACAGGATGACCGCGAGATCCTCAAACTGCGAGATATATCTCGGGTCAGTATTTACTTTTCGGATAGTAAAATGTCGAAGCTTATTAACTAAAACCCTGTAAAAGAATATAGATAATTAAGTTAAAGTAATCAAAAGAATTAATTAAAAACAAATGAACAGGCTTTATTAGAAGCATAAAGATAGAAATGTGCATAAAATATTAGACAAGTAAAGATTAATTATTCAAAAATATTTATACAATTTTGATTTGATGAGTACTCATAAATTACAGTAAATTGATAAAGATAAGGCTTTTTAAAGTGTGGATCATAGGGCGATCAAATGTCTGCGGAGATGTAATCGCGATCGTTGTATAGCTACGTAATTGTAATTTGTATCTAATAACGTTAACTTGCCTAATATGAATTTGATCAAAGCTAAGTCTTTAAGTGCGCCTGAAGAAATAGTTAGTGGACGCATAAATAAGCGTAATGAATCAATATGCAAATAACTATAATGATCGGCCTTGATTAATTACATAAAAAAAATGATATAGTTAAATTAAATATTTATGGAAACTTTCACAGTTATTATTCATAATTAAAACAATTTTTTGGTAAACTGTGTAACTTTAATAAAAAAAAAAAAAAAATTGTTTTAATTATATAGTTAAATTGTTTGAAATTAAGTTTCGCAAACATTTAATGATTACATATGCAAAATTAATTAAATAAAGTTTAGATAAATGTTTTAAAAAGTCGAAATCGTATAAATACAAAGTAAGTAAATTTGAAAGCAAAAACTACAAATGTCGGCACGACATGTACTATTTTAAGCTGATAAAATTTAAACACTTCGTTTCAACATAGAAGTTTTCAAATCTTTACATAATTGCTAATTCAAATGTTGTTAAAAATAAGTAATTTAAAGCTTGGCAGAAAAGTTAACTAAAAAAACATGAATATACGAAATATCTAATTAAAAAGTTGGATTGTACTTAAATTTTGATATCATTTCAGCAGAAGCGGATTCATTTGAGTCGCCTTCATGTCGTCCGATTATTGATAGAAACAGGAGCCCACCAAAATGTTAAACCAAGCGTTGGCTAACCAAATAGCACACGACGACAACACAACGAATACCTCGGGGCCAAGGGATACCAGTAGTCAAACAAAGTCGGTTGATCCATAACGAGAAGGCGGCGGAAATCCCAACACATACGGAAACTTCGGCGAGGACGGCAGTAATCCAGAACGTAGTTAATGTCAGAGTAGAAAGCGAACTTTTGCCTCAAAACGAAGCATGCCGGAGGAACTATGTTAATCAAAGGAAAACCAAAATAAGCATTTATGCTAATCAATAGAAATGAAAACAAATCTTACCTCGTCTTCAACGAGTTCTTAGACAAGTAGAATTATCACAGATTATTACACAAGTAAATTAAGAAATGGATCTTTGTCTATTGAAAACCGACAATGAATTGAGCGAAGTTTACCTTGGACGAACGCGCTATCTACAGGCGCGGACTATATGTCAATAGGCCTACATGTTTTGATTTTAACCAAAGCGAAATTATAAATTATAGTACGATTTGTAGTGCGTTTTATGTTAATTCGCACTACGGAATAAAAATCATAAATTTTATTTACAATAAACAGGAAAGCAAGGTATAAACATTTATTCATTCACTATTTTTAAGTAATGAATTCCCAAAACC
>JAHWXV010825923.1:0-11022 GCA_024586415.1 Phrixothrix hirtus
TCTTTCTCGAACAAATACGACAATGTCAATTTAAAAATGAATTTATTTAAATAGGATAATAATTTGAAAGTTAATTATACAACAAAGAAAAATAAAAGCAGTAAATAAAACTAATGTTCAATTTGGTTTAAAATATTAAGTTATAATGGATGCGATCAATTTCTATAAAGTCTATAAATATTGAATTAATTGTGTTAACACTTACCCTAAGCTTAGATAAAGGTTACTTACTTGCATTTATTGAAGCTATGAAAATAACTATTTAGGACCTTTGTTTAAGCTAACTTAATTATGTTTCTATTACTAAATAAATTTCAAATGAATGTCCTTTAAGTTTAACTGGTTTACTAACTAACCCACGCGGTTCGAGTTCGCGGATAATAATAAGAATTCAAGAACTAACCTTTTCGTTGTATTTTGGCTAATTTTGTTAGGTGATTCGGATGTCTACTCTAAATTTCTTACAACACTCGCTGTAATTTTATTAATTTCTTTGAATTACGTACTTGGCGAATTCCCCTACTCGTGGTAATTCTGTTGTAATTCTTTTACTGCAGTATGTTTGCAGGAACTCTACCGATGAACCCGTTTATTGACCAATGCACTATAAACATTTATGGTAGATTAGGAAGAGACATGGATTTTACTTGAGTTTGAGTTTATATAACTTTCGGGAATTGTCACTGTCCAATGGGGTTGCTGATTATTTGAATTTCAGCCAACGTCTTTGAACTAAAGCTCGTTTGTCGATTGTCACGTAGGCCGTTTTAAATTCATATATACGTGTCTTTTTGCGAGTTTTGGGTCTTACCTGCTGCTTTACAGGTTTATGCGGCAAGTTTGATAAATTTTGTGCTCCTTTAAATTATACAGTCTATAGCGATAGTCACGTAAATTTATATTACCTGTCCATCTTTTGGTTTTAACAAATCTACCGCGGGTTAGTAATCTTACAACTTATTCTAAAGGGTTAAGATTAAATTTATGTTTGGTTAAAACACATTACCGATGTCTAAGAATTTTATATATAATTTTATGTAATTCTTAGGCACGTTGATGTGAATTATAATTTTGAATATTGATGGTATTAATAATTGTTGTTTGCCACTGCCTTCATAAGGCTTTTCTTCGTTTTACCTGTAATTGGCAATAGATGTTTATACAAAGGAGTTAATTGTTTGGGCATTTCTGTCGGTCTTCCACGACCAAACACTCCAAAATTATGATATTCTTCTTCGCTATAATTAAATTTGAAAAATATCTATCTTTATTAATCCATTTCATACCACATTACTTTTATCTTTAGCCATTGAACTTTATTTCCATCATCATCTTTACTTTTGTTTCTCATAAAACTATTTTCTAACGATTTTAAGTCATAAAAATCCCCGGCGCACAATTCCTCAACTTTGTGAGAGCCACTGCGTTTATTCTTATGTCTATTGAATGGTGCTAACTTAAATCCATTTAATAGGTCATTCATAGTATAAATCGACATTTTTTTCCCTTTTCGATTGCGTTATACATAGAGTTTGCCTCAATGCACGAATGACATTTTTCTAAAAAGTTATGTTGTAAAACATCTAAATGTGTATTTCGAACAATGCACAGAATAGGTGCGGCAATATACTAATTGCGATTTTGCCCACCGCAAATGGGAAAGTAAACTAATTTCCTTCGCATTTTTGGGAATTTCGTTAATCCAGTGCAAGGCAGTGCGTATTTCACAACTACCTCTTTGGCCATTTACTTCGGTGCACACATAGCAGTATACATCATTTGGCAGTGCAGCTTCATAAATAGTTAAATTGTATGCACTCTATTTCATGGTATAGTACATCTATGACACTTCAGAACAAGGAATCCTAAGAAAAATTTTAAATCAAATATAGCACTCCAAAAATGTTTATCTGACTTTATCATTATGTTTTGGAGCATTAGCTTCATCACGATGCCGTAAATGTTCAGAACATTCTTCATCTGTTACAAATTTATTTTTATATTCTTCACAAAGTGAAGGTCCATTTTAGGTTTAAAAAATGCCAAATTATAACTTTTACGGAATATTCGACGATATATCTCTGAAATATACTTTATTTTTTCTGTGAACATTCTTGAACATAAAGATCATACATTTTTGCTATTGTTAGAGAAGGGTCCACATACTCACGATGGCTTGATTTGCGGCAACAGTAGTAGTCCATTGTTGGAAAATCTCCAATACGATTTTTCGCTTGCCTTCTCAACTCATTAGGGGTTTTATTAGATGGTGCATTACGCCCCCTTTTATCAGGGTTATTAAATAGCCCTATATGATTTACATATTTTAGTGCTTTATCTACAGTACCATGACTAATATGAAGTTTCTTTAAGAAAAACACCTTACACACTTGCAGTTTTACATCATTTTTTTTAAAATAGTATTTTCGGCTAGAGAGCTTCGTGATACCTTTTCCACTACGAATTCGTCGATATTTGGGTGGAGCAATTTTAACCCAGTTTAAAATGAAGTCTCTTTGATGTATATAACATCCAGTAATTGGAATACATTCAGTTTCTGTTATCTTCAGAGAAATTCACAGAGCCTTTAAAAAGACAATCTGAGAAATTTTGTTCTCTTGGTTATTTTGGTGACTTTTGAACCTTATTACTAACGTAGGATTTTCTAAGTGACCGTTGCTCCTTATTAAAAGTTTTTTTACATTTTCCTGTATGTGATTCCTACCAACGATATTTTTTAACTATTTGTGCATCATTATTACTGGAACTTTCATTTGGTACATAAGCCTCGCTGCTGCCACATTCTATGCTACTTGGTGACAATCTATTAGTACAATCTGTCAAATCTTCTTTATGTCGCATATTTATCGACCGTTTTTTACTATAACATTTAATTTTCTTAGTTAAAGGCTTATTCTGACTATCCGTGTCGGTAGCTCCTAATAACAATATTTATAGTGCACAACACAAGCTATTAATTATTCATACCACAGATAAACCTACAACATTACAGATATGTGAGTTATGGTAGCAGTTTTCAGTAACCTTGAGCCATTAAATTGATGAGGTGCATGTTAAATAAGAATTTGTTTACATTGTTCAAGCTTGGAAACACTATTTACGCTATTTTTATTTTATCTTAATGCCTAATTATGCCATAGAAAAATTAGATTTTTAATAGGCATAAACAACTTTTGATACATAAAACCACCAATTTAATGGCACAGAGTCACTGAAATTTGCTAGCAAAAATTGTATAAACTTTCAAATCTGTATTGTTGTAGCTTAATCTGTGATTCATACACACCATGCTCATCTAGGTGGGTTATTCCTGGATCAACATTGGTTCATCGGTGGTTTAGTTGTATTTCTACTTAGTGTTGTCGAAATAGTAGCACCTACAGTCAATAAGACAAAATAAATCTATGTAAAACTACTTTCAAAATAAAACTACACTAATAAGCACAACCTATACTTAAAGCATGTAATTTGGGTACTGATTTCCTTTTTAAACTTATTTTATTGCTAATCTAACTTCACATTATGATTTTTATGAATTTAATAGGACTTAGAGCTTTCAGCGTTAATATGTATTACTTTAATTCCATATAAAGTCACCATACACTTTCCTCTGGAAGCCATTTCAACGAGCATTGGTCCAAGCTGATTGTTTTAAATACTATTTCTTGGAGCACACAGAAAATGGCAATATCGAATACAAAACTGATTAAGTCAACCTTAGTCCATAATTCTACCGACGAAAGTGACTAAGTACACATAGACACATTTATCAGACATTGCGTATCTGAAAATACTGACCAGAGTCAAGATAGTCACTTTTAATTGAAAGTTATTAAAACTGTATTGATTTGTTCACATTATACATTGTTAATATAACTTAACTAGATATTCCAAACTGACTTAGACATTTTTTTCTAAGAGAGATGTATCGCTTTCGAATCACATGGTCATGGTAACATAAAATCGCCAAAATATGACTTGGTCACTTTTGGCACTATACCCACGATTTAATAGTTAGTGAACTGACAAACAAAAGTATGATATTTACTTATGTTTTCCCGATCTTCGTCTAAATAACATCACCATAAAGGTTGATTCACATTGTAGATAATCTCACGCTGTGCTCGTAAGATACTGAAGATCCACTCATGCTCCTAAGGTGTTCCCACTATATGATCATAACGCGATTAATTTTAATTTGTTTGCTATAGGTGCTTTAACTGTTGTTGATTTTACATTAAAACTCATAAAATCAATATACCATTTAAAAGATTTATGAACAAGGATTTTGTTAAGATTGCTTTACCGCTTAATGAAGATGCAACGACAATAATTTGATAGCTCAAAAGCTGAAAGAAGAATTTTGTACACTTTATCGTCAATTATTAGATCATAGTTTGTTATGCACAATGTCTATCAACATTTTGTCCATGTTTTTGTAAAATAATTAAAATTCAAATAATTTTAAGGTTGATTCATATTATAGGTAAACTCACGCTACGCTCGTAAGATACCCAAGGCCCACTCACGCTTATGGAGTGCTCCCACTATATGGTCACACCGCAACCAATTTAATTTAGTTTGCTGTAAATATTCAAACTATTGTTGATTTTATATAAAATAACATAAAATTAACATGTTTAAAAATTTTACTAACGAGCATTTGGTTATGATTGCTATGAAAACGCGGTGAAAGTAAGTCTAAAACGAAAATCGGTACACCTTTCCTCCATAAATCGGAAGCTGGAAGGAGAATTGTTTCCACCTTTTCCTCAATTATTGGATGGTGGTTTGTTACGCATAAGTACTATCAACTGTTCTTCTGTGTGGTAAAATAATCTTAAAATTAAAACAAATTTGTCATGGCACTCCTAAAACACACGCTCAAACTGTTCACCCTAGCGCTACCCTTATGCTCTGCTCACGGTCGGGTCGCTCCGGAATTGTCTCTATAGATTGCCCGTTTCCTTTTGTGCGTATTGTGAACGGAGCCCCTCATTCAACGCAAATGTGAATCAGCCTTAATTCTGCGAGGAACTTCTTTTCCTAGCCAACGCATGCGCAAAACGTAGCAACTCAAATATTTCTGGCGTTGTCGCCTATATTTGACTACCAAATATTAATACCTATCACAATCATGGTAATTCAAATAATACAGAAAATTGTTGCCTACGAAAAAAAGAAACAAAATAAATTAAATGACTGTAACGTAAAATGTTTCAACGTACAAGACCATTAAAGAGATAGTAATTACAGGACGTGATTTAGGAAACAACTGCGTATAGTGGTTCTATTAGTTTTAAAATTGACAATACTGCGTACTTAATATAATTAAATAGACAGATATTTTTTAGACATGGTCATTGTAACAATAAGTTCTTATTGATTGTCTCGCAGTCCTTAAATTTGCGGTGTAGATTCACTTGTATACAATATTAGAAATTTTCCCTTAAATCATCTAGACCATAAATTCTACGTGTTACCTATAGTTAGTACCATAACTTGTAAATACATGAATGACGAAATTATAGAGGGAAATATTATTTTGTTACTGTAGAATATTAACTTACAAACTAGAAATCGTTATTGCAAATAATCCAGCGTAACTCCATATAAACTAATTGTATTTTCGTATTAATTGCATTTTCGACTTTACAATGTACTGACTGATGTTTTTAATAAATCCGAAGTACCAGTGTTAAAGTATGAATTGTAATAGAATTAAATTTACGGCGTCCATTTATTTTTACTTCAAACTTAATTCATTTTTGATACGAAAAAGACGTTGAGATAGCATCTAAATCCTTGAAATAAATTATGTTAAAACTTGTTGACCTAAATTTTCTGACAGCGATTATCATTTCAATTTAGATTAAAATTTAATCCTTCTTTTTAAATTATTTTTTAAATTACTTTGAGTTTGTTAAGCTAATACTAAATTATTCCGTAATATCAATTATTAATGAGTTAAACTTGTCGAATCTGTTATGTGCATTAGTCCAAATCAATTTTTGGAATTATGTGAGCTGGATCCGTATACAACAGTAACTACCAATAATAATTTTATTTAAAAAATATACATAATGTGAAGTTTAGTTTAACTTCTATGTAACTTCTTTAATACATTTATAGCAATACATGCGTTTTTCTTTAGAAAACAGCTTTACTTTATTTACTGGTGATCTTTAAGCAAATAGTTAAGTAGAAGTCAGTGTAAAAAAAAATAAATAAAAGCTAGTTGCTTGAGGATTACAACTGAGACACGCATGTTTTTAAAGTTCACATTCGGTTAACTAAATGTTTTGTTCTACACAAATTAATTAGCTTACAATCAATTTTTATGTAAATCACGAGTTATTCATATGTTATAACTCCTGTTACATGTATATTGCAGATCATATCCTGTCTCATGTGGATCAGCAGAAAATTATAAAGTTAAGGCTTCTTGCCAATAGACAAAGATATGATGAATAAATGGGAAGCAAGGTTTGTTGTTGTTCTTACAAGTGACATTAAAGATTATGTAGGTACGTAAGATTGAATTATAAAGCATTGTAACTAAACTAGTTAATTGTTTTAAGCCCAGAATTATTTATATACACTTATTTCTTTAAATATTTATTTCAAATACACTAACAACTAACGTTTATGTCTCTATTTATGTATATCAGTAACTTACAGGGCAGGATTCTAATTAAAACTAAAACCAAGGAAATTTAATTTGTTATGTGTATAGATAGGAAGAAGGCCCAGAAAAATAAAGTAACTCCAGATTAGAAAAGAATAAAATTAGTCATAATAATGATGCAGTAAATTGCAATGCCTTGCCTCTTTGTTGTAATTACATATCTATTTTATTATAAGGAAGGTGCCATATTGTTCCAGAATATTCCATTAAGTTTTTATGATTTATAATTTTTGTTGCAGTATTATAAAATTGTATAAGATATGTAAATTGTTATATCTTGCTACCTTCTCAAATTATAGAGTAATAGAATCGAGTAACTAAGCAGAAGCAACTTCAGATTTTGATGAAGTTTAATTATATGGCAGACAACTAATATATAAGACATACATTTTTTTAGCTATCCATTGGTCGCTTTAATGGGTGAAAATACCTCTTAAAGTTGATACCTGTAGGTTCGCATAGAACCAGTAATCCGATTCAAATGAAACAAATGCCAAAATAGACGTTTTCATGCTAAATGAACAAAAAATTGCAGCTAATATAAATACTCTCTAATATCAAGAAATTTGTATGAAAAAATATATATTGTGGGTTAAAACTAAAATTTAAGGCTTCTTACACTTTCACACTGCCCTTGGATCTTTATAGAATAATAAGCCTAATATTATACGAGCTATTGTATTAACTATATTTATTTCTAATCTTAAAGCATGTAGAGCGAAGTTCGAGTATAGTTGGATTTCGTCCATGATGAGAGCTAACAAATCCTATCAATATAGGTATTTTCCATTACAATGTTACATGCCTCTTGACTATATTGCGTAGCTGATATATGGTAACCTAAAGTAGCGGCATTAACAAGTATAAAAGAAATTTTGTCCGACCGGCTTTTTTGTTGGTATGGGGTCATAAGTCTGACGTCAAGATAGTCGTAATTGTAATCTACTTTGCTTGATATATTTGGTAGTACGTAAGAAAGAATAGGACCCCACGTCGTCTGTTTGCCTTCAAAATGGTGTTAAATAGCTTTATCGCTGGTAAAATGGTTCGTTGTATATCCAGGACAATGAGAAGAATATACACCTAAAATACTAGGTGTGTGTAATGTACGAACAAACATAAACGGCAGTGACTAATGGTTACTTGTAATCCAGCACTCAATATGTGTCAAACGCTCACTATATCAAAGTTGAACTTAATAACTCAAACGTTAAACGTTTATTTAGGATATTCAGAGTTAAATATTTTGTTAGGAGCAACATAAGAAAGGCGAATTTTATGTAAAACACACGTATATATGTCTGAAAGAAATAAATAAAAAAATTGCAACAAAATAAAAGATAATTAAAATTTAATTAAGGTGATATGGCTTATTTTGTATAAAGAAATTGAATAAAATATTAATTGTTTATAGTCGTAAAAGGATTTAGAAGAATGTTTTGAAACACACAAGTTTTTAAATTATATTGCGGTTGGATGAGCCCACCTAAGCGTAATTTATGTATTAATAAATAGCTAGATAAAGAGCCAAGAAATTGACGTCGACAATAACTGCATCTAATCAAAAAAATGTAAGCAAATCGATTCATAAAGCGCTGAATCTAGAATTTTATTTATGCATAAATTCAAATCATACAGTAAAAATATTAATTCACAGTAAGGAAAGTATCTTCAAATAATTCAAAATATTGATACAAGCACGAATAACTTTATTAATGCATAATGCTACTGGTTGTATTCATAATAAAGTTACGACGTGAGAAGGAACTAGAATTCAGCTAAATCAGCTGTTAGTGTTTTTACCGTGGTAGTGTTGGCTACTGTATAATGGGAGCCATTTGAGGTTACTAAATCGACTATTCCATCGTAGAAAGTAGCAAGTGAACAATGACGTGAGTAGTGATTCTAATAGATAACAAATAGATCCTAGAAACATTGCGAATTGTACAGGATGCGAAATACGTATAAAAACATTTTTAAAAATATAGGACCTGTTTTCAGGCGATTAAGCGAAATGCAGCATCATGGTTAGAGCATCAGTTGGTGGACATGGGCCACCGTAGATAAGCTCTATGAGGGACAGTGGCCTAACAAACTGGCTGAATACGTAAGCTGTCTTCCACTCTGGACTGGAATTAATCCGTCCCTGAACACTAGGATACAGCATATCGTCTGAAGGAGTACCTCTGACGAATAGAGTGATAACAGGTAGGGTACGCATTGGTATCCTGAGCTGCTTGCTAATGAATAAATACGACAAAATTAGAAGGTGTCGTCAGTAAAATTAATTAACCTACCCTTTAAAGGCAGAAATTCAGAAAATATTTTAAATTAGATAATTTAGAGGTAAATAGTTTGCGTTAATATATAACAATGGAATATATTGCTATCGAAAAGTGTGTGCGGCTACGAAATAAGAAGTTATAGAACTGATTTTTATTAATGCGAACTTCCAAAAGTTCTTAAACGAATCGTCTATCGCTTAAATAGAAATAGGATTATAAATGTAAATAATTTGTATCCTTTAAGTTACGCAGTGGCGACCTCTATTTGTACACTTAATAAAAATAAACGAAATTTTGACAATATTGGTGTGTAAATATAATACGGAATCTAAATAGGTGTAAAATACCAAAAGACGGAAACAAAATATACAGGGAATTCTATAAGAACATAACAGTATATAGTACTTCCCAAAATAAGAGAAACAGTACCTGTAAAGATTTTGTTTAAAATGCCACCCTAAGACGCTAGGAGTCCTTAAAAGGGTACTTATGAAATCGGTACTTTTATAATACGAAAGCAACTTTAAAAGACAGATAGACAAACTTTAACATATGTATTTAATTTTTCACCCTGAATAAAATGTACTTCCTATTTTTGGTTAGGAAAGTCATGGCGTTCCTTTCAGAGCAAGACCAAGATGTTTCACTTTGTAACTTTTTTATGAACTTTTCTTTTAGTATTCCCCACAAATTAAAATTTTCGAACATTTTGATCCAAAAAAATGTTATTTGTATAAATCGGTATGACAACCGCTTTTCAATAACTGAGTTTAAAAAAATAGCGTAATGTATATTGCAGAAAAAATAATCGAGCAATTCAAAACTATTACCAACTATTTGAAGAAAATAATGCAGTTATGAACGAGAAAATAATTTAAAATTAGAACCATTATATAAACCATGACTATTTCTAAGGGAAAATGCTCTTATTTCAGCACTTCCCAATTGGAAAACAATATTGAATCTATATTGAGCGATTAAGTAATTTAGCATTTAAAAAAATTGCAGTACTAACTATAATAATAAAATCAAGAACAGAAAAGTAGAAAAGCTTAGCAAAGTACGTTGTTTTATAAAAATGAGATAACTTTTTACGCGTAGTCTGACGCATAATCTTAGCGACGATTATTTCGGTGAACCAATAATAAACAACTAAAAGAGAAGTGAAGAGTTTAGTTAAGGGTAGAAATGAACCAAGAATTTCAACAGAGTCGCATTGAAGTGGTTGTACAATCTTCTTATGTTTATTCATTGTTGCGAAGCTAGAGAAACAACCAATCTCAGCCGTTCGGTGACGAATTCGACTTGGAACTCTAGCAACGTCGCAACATCAGCCAGATAACGTCAGCTTCTTTCTTCTTTATACGCTCAGGCCGATGTGCAATCTCACACGTCGTAGTTTGTAGACCGTGGAACCTAAGAGGGTGATTCAAAAGATCAGGCAATATGCCTCAGGTTAGAATGATTTATTAACAATTGTGGTAGTTTTTTATATAAAATTATGAGTGTAATAGGCATTTCTCAATACTAACTCCTACGACTTCTACTTGTGTAGTATTTTATAATTAATTGATATTTTCTTATTTCTTCCGTTGGCCTTCTTCTGTTCATAACCAATCTTGTATTACTAAATTACCTTTTATTCCTAGATGTCGTAATTATACTAAAATTGCTAGCATAAATGGTCCGTATGAGTAATGCATTCGAATTGCGGAAAATATCAGGTAGAAGGTAGGTGACTTATTGTTGGTAAAACGTCTCTACGCTATCAAAGTAATATCAAAACCCGTAATAGAATTTTACTGCATATTATGATTCTAAGCTTAAACTATTTACTGTGGATACAAAATTTTATAATGGATAAAGTAATAGTTAAAAAGTATTAACGTGTATTTTTGTAACTTTGTAAAATAACTGTAAAGTGTTAAATAAATTTTATAAATCTTTAATTTTGTTAGATATTCTACTTTATATATATATATATATATATATATATATATATATATATATATATATATATATATATAT
>JAHWXV010825930.1:0-10487 GCA_024586415.1 Phrixothrix hirtus
GAAACAATTTCATTAAAATTCCCGATCAATGCGAAATTTCAAGCATTATTCACGGTTTTTTCCCAACGAAAAAAAATCAAGCATAATTCCCGGTTTTCAAAGAATTCCCGACCGCTGGACACTCTGATTTTGTTTCAATGCGATTTTATACAGCTTAAAGTCAAACTCAATACATTATTTCCCGCAAATGAGTTTTTATTGCTAAGCCCATAAAAACGTTATAACAAATATAACGCACCTAATGTTTTTATATTTTATGTAGAAAGGCCTACCCTTTCAAAAAATGAAGAGATTCTGAAAATAAAAGTTGTTTGACTACAATTTTATAAGCCTTAAAAACAAGCTTGCGGGTATACGATTTCGCGAAAATTGCTTCTATTGCTAAGCACATACAAGTTATAAAAAATACCAGGCAGCTAATGTTTTCACGTTTTATGTAGAGATGCGTATGTTTTCAGAAAATAAAGAAATTTTAAAAATAAAAGTCGTATCAGTATGATTATATAAACCTTAAAGGTATGCTTGCGGATACACGGTTTCTCGCAAGTTTTATTGCTAAGCCTATAAAAAAGTTATAAGAAATATATGGCTACTAATTTTTTTAGATTTCGTGTAGGAAGGTCTATTCTATCAGAAAATAAATAAATTTTAAAAATAAAGAATCTTTTCATTTTACCTGTTCGAGGTGAGAAATTTGATGTTTGTTCTAATTGTTTGTTAATAAAACTTATTGACTAATTATATCGCATCACAGCAACTGTTATATTGTTTATAGACACCATTTTAGAAAGAAAATAGTATAAATATTCTCATTTTGCTACTAATAGTAAAAAAAATTAAAAGAATATTTTATAAATGAAATCAATGGCTAACTACGTTAGTATTTGCTCTAAATACAATTCTGTCTACTAACTAAAAGCAATTATGAATGAAACGACAGCAAACATGTACTACAGTAATTTGATATTAAAATAAAAATAGGCAATGTTTACATAGAAAGTGCTTGTAGTAAAGTGACCTATAAATGTTCTTTGGCCTTGTTTACTTTCTTTGAAATAACAAAACGATTTTAAATCGGCTGTAACAATTTAAGATTTAGTTTTTAAAATTTTGATTGTTTGATATCAAAATTATTTGTTAAAAACACAATAATACAATTAAGTTTGTAACGTATTCAATGGAGATATTCCAGCACAAATAATAGATTCTTTTTACGCCAACCAGTAACAATATTATTCCCTAAAAAATACTATTGTATACAAAAACAAAACTAGAAAGTACATTGCTTATTTATTCTGCTTGGCAAAAATGATTTTTTAATTTTCCGCTTACCTGTTAGATTCGTGGAGCGGAGATTGAGAAGTACTGTTGTAAAATATGCCATTTTACTTAATCTTCTCGAATAAATATTTTTAGAAAGAAACATATGTACTGATGAGTAATACACATCAAGGGTAACGGCACAGCGCGTACGTCAGGGTTGGACTTGATACTATAATTGTTAATATTTAGAAAACTATACGTTTTTGAAAAAAAATCCTACACAAATTTTGTTTTACATGTCATAAAGTACCCGCAGTTTACGGATGTCGATTATTTTTAGGATACCTTGTATATTTGATATTATTGTTCTGCCTTTCTTTCTTTGAAAGTCTAAATCGAAATATGTATAATTATTAAAAATTTTAATTCTAATCTGTAATGTGTTTCTATCTAATAAAAATCATCAGAAACTATGATTTTTATTAGATGAAAATGTTTTACGAACATTTTAATCATATTAAAATTAATTAAGGAATTTTAAATTTGACATTTAAACGTTTAACTACAGGCGAAGCAAGTCTAAATTAAATTCGTTGCTCTAGCAGCTAGATGCGACGCAATTGTGGATTAGTCCAAGCTAGGTTGGTAATAACAACTTACTGAATTGGTAAAGAACGCTAGTAAATAAAGAAAAACTCCTAATCATGCAAAAAAATGTATCCAGGTTTTGGTATTTGAGGAAATAAAAAGATAAACAATTTTTGAGAGAAATGTACAAGCATAATTATTTTTTTAATTGCAAGATGCAATCAGTTCAATTCATTTACGTCCATAATTATATAGCTCGGTTAAGTATTTATTATCGAGAAAATTTGCAGATTTAGTTAAATATTTACTGAATGCAACATTTTATGGACTAAGTTTTATTAACTTGCAAACCTATCTATATTAATTCTTCTCCCACATTCAAAGAATTAGCAGAAATAGTTTTATGGAATTTGTTGCTCAAACAAGAAAAGATCGCCACATAGCATTCAACAAAGTACGAGCATAAGGACATTTATCTCGTGTTTCCATCTACTTGATACCTAATTCGCTCAACTTAGTTTCATCAACTTTATGCATAAATGCCTTTATCAGTTTACCTGTAATCCTACGCAGACAATCAATTGGGATATTTATTTCAATTGAAAGGAAACCATTTACATATAAGAAAGAGATGATAATGGTAATAAACTACGCTATAATCGAATTGACATGTAATCATACTATTGCATCTACGTACGCTTAGGTTATGTTTGTGTGTTTATAATGTTTAAATGTCTGAGTTAGCGCTAAATTTTTCAAATAGTAAGCAATAAGATTAGCTTGTTTTGTTACATAAAACTAGTGCATTTTTGTTTTTTAGTTTCAAAATATGCTACCACTGCTAACAGTAGAACAGTGTTATCAGATGCACTACCTCAATTTCTAGAAATGTCTGCGTACTTGCAAAATATTCTTGAAGCGTTATGCATTTGATGCAAATGTTATTAACACTTTTATAAAGCTGTTGAACTATTTAGGCTGTTTTATAAAGTATTGCTTACCTACTGCCTTATGTAAGAATTTCCAGATCAACAAAAATAACACGAACTCGATTTTTAAATTCAATATTTAATCAAATATAATTTTCTTAAAATACCAAAAATAATAAAGATATACATTGAAAGAAGACGTGGGGTATTAAACCAAAAGGGTATTGGATTAACCCAATAAGAAATTGAATACGAATTCTCAAAAAGCTTCGAAGCATTGTTATTTGATAGAATAACGATATACCAGTGTCGTATTTATTTATGGGATGGCCATAAGGTCTTGTGACTGTCACCGTATCACTGTCAATACAACCCATTTGAAATAGTGTAGGGGCATTTTAAGTATTACTACAATGAGCACATAAAGTTCTCGACCTACATCTAAGAATAAGTTTATTTCTTTTTTCTTACCCTTGTTTGAGTTAATATATATTTCAAAGGTTATAAAAAGTCCAAATTCTCAAATTATTTTTATTATTTTATTAATTAGTGACCGGTTTCGTGCAGTTAATTATCTCCATATCTTCAGGCCAAAGATTATAAAATTTTAAAAAGAAGTTTAAATATAAATGTAATATAGTTGTAATATATACTCAGTGACATATAAATTGCAACACCAAGAAGGAGTAGGAATTTTTTAATCAAAGTTGGTAGATCTGTTGGGCTGATATTAAGTAATAACTGATTAATTTTTGAGATCAAGTGGCAATGTGATAATGTCACATTTGACAGTTGTTATAATTTTTTGCTAACCTTTTCGGTCTGTGTTTTTCGTACGACGTTCTTTTTCATTGTTAATTAACATTATTTTGGTTGTTGTTCTTTTATTAACGTGTTTTGTTTGTTTGATCATGGCTAGACTACGGCAACAAGGATATTATCATCAATCAAGCGAATTTACAGAGGTCGAATTATTGACTTACGCGAAGCTGGTTTTTCATTTGAGGAAATTGCTAACCGTGTAAATCGAAATCGGTCTACTGTAATGGGAGTATGTCGTGCATGGTTTGAAGATGGCCACGAATATCGTAAAAGAGAAACAGGGGCTTCAAGGAGAACGAATGAGCGTCAAGATCGTCGCTTTGTAACCCTTAGAAAAGTTTATCGCCGAATCCGAAGTTTTGGGTTAACATCATATCGTCCGCAACTTGTGCTACCTTTCACTGCAGAACTTTGTCAGCAACGGTTATAGTGGTGCAATGAACGATCTCATTGGAATCTTGCATGGCGTTGTCTTGTTTTTATTGACGAATTTAGATTTTGTTTAAGAATACACGACGGTCATATGAGAGTCAGAAGAAGACGGGGTGAACGACGGAATCTTCTATTTACACTTGAGAGGCACGTAGACCGCACTGTAGGTGTTATGGTTTGGGTGCGATTACTTATGGAAGCAGGTCTCCCTTTGTGTTGATTCGTGGTATATTGCGGAGGTGTTTGGAACACATCTTTTGTCATACTTCCAAGATCTCGCAGATCCCTTATTCCAGTAAGATAACGCACGTCCACATGTAACAGGGTTTTCCTGGAACTTCCTGGCCTTCAAGATCTCCAGATCTTTCTCCTATTGAACATTTATGCGACATAATGGGTAGAAGGCTGTCAATTTTGCAGCGTCCTCCTATGACTTTGGAGCCCTTGAGACATGAGATGCAACGTGCATGGGAGGCAATGCCCCAAGACGAGATAAACTACCTTATTGAATCAATGCCTCGGCGTGTAAATGAATGTGTAAATCAGAGAGGCCGCACTACACATTATTAAAATTATTATAAAACTTTGATTAACTAATAAAGATGTTCCTCCCGAGTTTCGATCATTTATTACTATAACATAGGTGAATATTCCTACTAAATTTCATCCGGAAATTACAACCCCTTCTTGTTGTTGCAATTTCTATGTTACTGAGTATATAATAATGCTATTTGGACTGTTAGTTTAATTAAATAATGAACTAGTTTCTAACTAAAAATTTGTAAATTATCATATTTTATGCATTTACGAACACGAAAAGCTAGAGTTTTTATGATTGACGAGTAAACAGGAATAAATTGCTGGAGTATTATGCGTAATAAATAATCAACATTTTTAGAGCAGGGAAAATCCCCTTATAGTTGGCCCTCGTAAGCCCCAGCACCGATTTAATTTAAATGTTTAGTATCAAATGGTGTCAAATTGTTGACCCTGGTTTTATCAGGGTAGCAGCAATCATTAAAGATGGTTTGGACAACACCACTTACTGATCACCCCTATATTCATTTTCATCGATACTGAGCATCTGCTCATAATTATGGTCAAGTTCGGAATACACTTATTGTTAATGCAATCTGAGGTAACGGATCTATTCGTTGGCCTGCACGGTCGACTGATTTAACGCTGTTAGATTTCTATTTTTGGCGAGTTATAAAAGACGATGTGTATAAACGTCCATAAATATTGAATAATTATTCCAAATTTATCATCCTCCAGTTCATTGTGTCATGAATCTAAACCTTATATTATTTCATCGGCATTGAATTGTAGCCGAGTTAGAAGTTACAATAATACACCCGTGCATGGGTGTCTCCCTTCCATTTTAAAATAAAAATATAATGATTTAATCTCATAAAGTATAACATTTGAAGAGGATTTTTATTCGAGTAGGTACCGAACCCTAGGTATAAGAACTTAAAGCAACTTCCAATAAAGCGGTCACAATTAACAGTGGCCCTGTTATTTGAATAATCTGTTAATGTGCAGTTTTAGTGACAGAATAAATGTTAATTTCGATAGATTTAGTTTTAATACAATGTAATTTGATATAGCATTAGTGTCCGTATTTGTAACAGTTTCTGATATAATCAGGTATTTAGCTTCAAAAATAATTTGTTCTATTTCAGTAGTTATCAAACAGCCCCTCAATTATTCCTAATTATCCAATACCTTAAACTTCTTTGTGTTTCTTACAACTAATTGCAGTGAAAGAAGCCAACAATTAAAATAAGCGTAATCACATTTTTTATTTATCGTAACGTATTGTTTTATATCAAATTCTCGCTCGTGCAACTAATCCTCAAATCCCCACAATAAGTCTCGACAAGCTTCAGATTTGTCGTGGTCCACCTATGTTTTTTACGTGGCACTTAATTTAAACTGTATATTTTTATGTGTATATACTTTGTAAATTCCCCCAAATTTGTTACAAGATTAAATCCTCTTAAATTAATGAATCTCTACCACATCCTTATGGATAGCAGTCCCATTATAAATGTCGAAGTGTAAAATTTTGTTGAACCGCCAATGGTAAAGCTCAAATGGCATTTAGTTAATAAAAGACATTGCCAAGCATTACCATACAGTGTTGGTTACCTTATTGGCAATGTTGAGCAATTTTAATAAATCACTATACGTATTAGGTCCTTTAATTTACGTAATTATTTGGTTTTAGTAGTAGGTAACCAAACTGTTTTCAGACTATATTATTGATAATAAGACTGAGGGAGAAATCCCTTTTGTCCGGACAATAAAGTTACTGTGCCGCTAAGTCTTACCTGGAGGTAAAATGTTTATACATCTTTTTAATAATTAATTCTATTTACAACATATGATTATATACCATTAAGTACAGAAGCACGATGAGTTCTATACATTTATTTAAATTTCAACTTTTTAAAAAAACAATATCAAAAAAATTCAATTTCATTCTAACGTTTACAAATATAAATAAATTTACTACAGACAATAACTTGCTTTGCACCGATCATTTAGGATTTGGGTCTGTCAAATATAACAGCAGTTTAAATGACTTTTCCTCTAACGGATCAGATCGTCAAGTAGCAGAAAAAGGTTTGTTAACCTAATTTTGCGATGAAATATAATTTGTAAAAATTTGTTTGTTTCGTTTTAAAACACAATGATTAGTTTAGAATTTTTAAAACATCCACTTAGTTTTAAATGTAATGTTTGATATTATCTTTGCTTGTTAGCAATATATTTTCTGGCTGTTTATTTGATTTTAAACAGAATTGGGTTTTTGATTGATTTCCATGCCAATTAATGAGCTGGATAGAAATTCTTCAAGTTTTATTTCTGCGTGGGATGCGCGATGTACACGAACTCACATTTTTATAAAATTATTTTTATACATTTTTTGACGGCGCTTCTATAACACTACTTTTGCTGCCGGTTATTCATCAGAGGCACTATAGTTTTCAAATGCTTGAATGGCGCTTTTCGCGAGCAAAGTATTTTGCGGAGCTTTACATAGCTACCATCAAAATGATCTACCTCCGAAGCTGTTACAGGTTGTATAATGCATCACCATGCTCGATGAAGGTAAGATACGATTTCTTGGTATGTTCTGGTTTTTATAACTTTTTTCAATTCCCTTTCTGCTGTGCATTGTCCAATTAAAATATTCAAATTTAAAACTGTTAGTTTAGTGTTTGTGATGGAAGACCGTTGGATTTCCGTTAGATATTTGCGTCTATTTCGCAACCTGCCTTAAGTTATACAGCTTAAGTTATTAAAGTATATGATACCGTGATTGCGGATGGTTCCTCGCTTTATAGATTTTACTGTAGCAAGACCTTTCCTTGTAAGAAAATTTTATTTCGTACAATTCAATTTGTTCCTTCGATTTTTGTTTAATTTTACAGTATGGATTATATATCCAAAACTATCGTTTTTAACGGTGCACAACATAAACTTTGTTAAATATTTGTTTTGTAGTCTATGAACTTCGTTTTAACTTAGAAATGTTTTAGAAATTTCTAATAGGGGAGCAGTTTATTTCAATTTTCTTATGTTAGAACTGAGTAATCCTTAAATGTTAATTCGACGGCCTAACAATAGCAAACGTGGTTGATATTATAGTATCTAAGGAAATTAACAAGTGGAATATTTACTTTAATGTGGATAAATCGGAACTTCCAAATTTTTTGTATAAAAAACATTTAAATTTTGTTAGATTTCACCACTAAGTATGTAGTTAGTAATAGAATAACCACTATCTTCTATAATATATTTAAAAATACGTATGAGGTATATGCCAATGCTCAAAGTAAATAACAATGCAAGTTGTCCAAAATTTTCTACTACATGCTCGGAATATATTATAATTAAATAATTTAAACCGTCAATTGTTTTTAACATCATAGAAGATTAATTTTGTGAAATTTGGCCTTTATACAATGTTTTGGGAAACAACGCTGGTTATTTTTGGGACACACTTTATAAAATTCTAAATGTCCAATATTGTTATATTAGAAAGTTATTGACACGGTACCTGCAGTCTTCATGTGCCAAATTACGTATATATAGGTACTTATATAAATAAATTGCATGTATTTAATTATGAAGTAGGCTTTATTGTTTTTGCAAACAGTAGTATTTTCTATCTTTGAGCTACGAATAAAAGTATTGTATTTAATTACAACATGCAATATGAAAATTAGTGTGATAATAAAACATTACATTGCATTAGTAGAGTCAACGATCACGGTAATTAAACTTCTTTGTTAAATAATGTACACATAAAAGATTTTTGTGTAAAGGAAAATAAACACAATATATTTGTTGTTGAAGCTGTTATTTGAAATCTTTCCCAAGTGCGGGTGTTATTATTCTTCAAACAAGAGTTTACTATCCTAATTTCTAAAAATATAGGAATTATAAAAAAAAAACAAGCATACGAGTAGTTAGGATTTGATCGCAAGGTTATACATCTCAGAAACGCTAACCATGGAGGGAACTTGCATTTTCAAAAAAATTACACAGCAGGATTCGTTTCATACAAAAAGTTGAAGGTCGCACATTCAGTACATGGTTACTTGTATGTATATGTTCAACATGCGTGTTTGGTTGAACCGAATATGGAGGCTTCGCAACTTTTTAAGTGACTCAGATTCTAAAATTCTTTAATTATACACAGACGTCTATTTCGACCAATTTACAAGCTAATCTTTCAGTATTGCGTTGAAAGCTTTAGAAAATGCCACCTAAATTATTTTCTATACGTATACAAAGATCAATGGATCCAACGTCGCGGCCTTTCCAAACAGAAACTAAGGATAATTTTATAATCCACAATAAAGAAGGAATATATATAATCAAAATTAAGCTTCACTTTAAAAGTAAAAATATTGATGCTTTACAACATACAGCATGTGTTAGATTCGTCTTATCATAAATATACGAAAACAAAATTAAGCCTATTAAATTAATTCTCTCACATCTATTTGTTTATTTAAACCAATAGCTTTCCCTTAATCATTAAGAATTTTTGTCCGTTATGAATAATCATTTTGATGATTAATACCATAACTTAGCACATAAACTGTCAAGTGAAAACATAAAAAAAATAAAAAATTATCTCCTATAGATAAATATTTAGATAATTGTGCTTACTGTCAAATTTACTAGTTCTTGTGTACAATTTCCATTAACGTTTTACTAAGACCAGATGACTTGGCAAAACAAATAAACCAACTCCTGTTACCACTTATAATAAAACTCGTAAAAATCAAGGCATTTATTTTTAACCAATTAAATAGTTTATGAAGTTTTTGTTACATTGGCAATGTACGGTGTGGTCAAAAGTCAATTCAACTAAATGGCCAACACTCTTATTAGTAAAGTTCACCGGATATAATTTAAAGAGGGCCCATAAATTGTTACAGTAAATTAAAATAACCTCTATTTTTTACTTTTTGTTTTAATTTATTGGTATTACAAGTAAAGTGTCAGACTTAATTAGGTTAATTTTGAATTTTATAAAATTTATATCATGGCACGTTAATGATCATTCCTTATATATTAAAAGAAATCTTATTTTAGGACTAAAGATAAGAATTGAAAATATTGTTCATTCTTCGTTATTAAAGCATAATTTACATAAATTAACTAATATTTTAATTAATAACGATTTTCCAAAACAATTTATACATAAATTACTTTTTAACACTGTTACACAAGTCGAAGACATTAAAAATGAAAATTCTGACCTAATCTATAAAAAGCTACCTTATATTAGTGAATTTAGTTACAAAATTAAGAAAGTTTTTAAAAATGTTCAAAATTTAAGAATTGTTGTTACTGTTTTAATTCGATCGGTAAAGTTTCTTCTAATCTTAAAGATATTACTTCTAAGTTATTTAAATCTAAAGTAATTTACAAACTTTGTTGTTCATCTTGTCAACTGTGTTATATTGGATAGACTTCGGTTTGGCTTAAAACCAGACTCGCTTTACATAAGAATGACTGCAAGCTCAATAGAAAGAGGTGTGCAGTTGCTATTATTCACTGTAACGAGTTTAACCATAAAATTATTTTTGATGAAGTCAAAATCTTAAATTAGTCTAGTGATTATAAAGATAGACATTTCCTGGAAATGTTTTATATCAAAACCACTAAGAATGTTATGAATTTCAAATCGGACACAAATTTATTTAGCAATAGTTACGCTAATTTATTTAATTTATATAATTTAGATGATTAATTTTATATTTAAGCTTGTTTATTGTTCTTGCTTCATACGTTTGTTTAGTTACTGTAGTGTTTAGTTTATTATTTATATTGTTATATTTTGTCATGTTAATTTTATAGTTTTTTAAATTTTGTAGATTTTCCTGATATATATATATATATATATATATATATATATATATA
>JAHWXV010826098.1:0-17304 GCA_024586415.1 Phrixothrix hirtus
GTCTTCCCCCCCCCCCTTTAATTTCAAGGAGAAATACGTCTCTTCAAGTTAGTGTGGATCTGAGAGCTAACAAGTTAAGCTGCGTTTCCGTAGTGCATGTCTTGGCAATATTCAAGAATACAGTTGAATAGTTACCCATATGTTGTATGTAGAGATCAAATTATTAGTAGCTTGATCTACTTCCGCCCAGGGCGAATTTATAGAAAAGGGGTCAGTTTCAACTTCCTGTCTATGTGGAACCAAAAGGGTTAAATCCGACAAGGTTTATGTTCATACGGTAAAGAAAATATCCGAGATAGTACGTCTGTAGTCTTCTATCGCTTCGCAAATTCCGCAATCTTCAGATCACCAAGTAAGTGGTATATCCGTTATTTAAATTTCACCGATCTCCACCCCCCGTTTGTTATTCCGGCTGGGGCAAATCAGCCGATCACGTAGAACTTCAAGACGAGTTCGTTAAGACTATAAATAAAAAGGCTAACGTTTGTGAATTTTAAATTGCTTATAATATTTAAGGTCATTACGGCCAACTTCTTTTGTTTATTCTAGATTAGTTTAATTTTTAGTAAAACAATGACCCCTTGATTTAGAAATGGAAAATTAATTCACATTTGGGAAAAACATGTAATTTATTAATTGTATTTCCTTCTCTTTAACCTTTTATTATACTCAACTTTTAAGTACAGATCTTATTTTATTATATGTAGACCCGTCGTGATAATCTATACCTTCTTTCAGGAACTAGTAAACAATTTAGCAATTAATTAGTTTAAGTAATCCGTCGTGATTCTACCTGATCGAGGATGAAACCCAGCAATATGCATAAAAGAGCTAAATCACTGTAAGTACATATTAACGTAAATATAGACATAAAGAATTGAAGATCGGTTTCCTTGTCTTCCAATCTCTATGATAACAGCATCTCGAACTTAGTTTTTCGTTAATTATTGGTAAAAACAAAGTGGCGAACTTATCCACGACTATCTCCTAGTTAACGATTATTTATTGACTTTTGAACACCTACATAAAATCGTTGAATGCTAACTTCCTTATGTTTAACTCAATCGTAAAACCTACCCCATTCTTCACTGTGGTGGCCGGAGTAAATCAGTTTATTCAGGAAATTACCAATTTTAGCAACCTCAGGGGCGTAGGACCTGTTTGGGAACGTTATAATTCTTAATAACATCTGGGAACATTGATTAATGAAACCGTATGCGTCATACAAGCCATTTCTTGGTCAATACAGGAGGGGCGGGCAAAATGCAAATATTTTGAAAGCCGTGCAATTTAGACATATAGTTTATAAACGGTTTTTGTCGCGCATATTAAGATGTGTCTGCTGTTAAAGTAATATACCTTATATCGCGGACACTCTGTGTGCTTCGTTCTTCAGAAATAGAATTTCATTAAAATATGGTAAGATCATGTAAACATAATTTTCTTTAGGAAAGGAATTAATTTATATCGTTTGTATTTTGTTTTGTTACAAGTGGTATATCAAGGATAAACGTAAATTGTACTTTAATTTGGTTAACTCTTATTTTGATAACTATTTGGTATATATAAATTTGTATTTTGTCGATAATGCAAGGAAAAGTTAAATATAAGTCGATATCGGCTTCTTGTGCTTCCATCGATAGCTTTTCGTCTACAGATTACAGTCATTTGATTAAGTCGTTGTCTTCGATAAGGGATGGGTGTAAACCGTTTCATTATAATAATTCTAGGACTGTTTATAGATTTTTTAATTTTGCTGAAACTAGTTGTTCTAACATAATTTGGTTAATTATACTTTGCATACTGGAACAGAGATTAGACCTATCATATCAGAAATCATTACGGTACTGGATAAATATTGAAATAAACTTTCAAAAATTTGTTTGCGTTTTAATCAAAATTTTACTTATGCAAGTGTATCAATGTTCTAAATCGTTGAAAAGAGAAACAAATTCTCTATCAAATGAGTACAATAAAGGGGTACCGTTCCATTAAAAAAATTGAAGTGTAATTTGTTGCGCTTTTGTTTTTTAAAGAATAGTTATTTGGTATTGCCCTATAACGTGAACCAAAAAACTAAGCAACTGTTATAGAAAACATTTTTCCATAAAATGCATATTTACTGAGATATATACGATATTCAATACTTTTCGGACACAGACTTGTTGTTATTCTCTATGAGGAACTGAGTCTTTTACAGCCGTAGAAAGTTCGCTCTCTGACTTTTCCTTGTCGACATCCGGGTATTTATATGACTTGCCAGCGTACCCAAATGCAAGTGGGGATAAAAATTTTAGTTTCAAAATTTAAGAGTTTTTCCATTTTTTTGATCGGCATTTTCGCGGTCTCTATGTAGTTAATTTTTGAAACTACTTTCAAATTTTTATCATTATTATTAACTTAGTTATAATAATAAACATTATTACATAGTCGTTTACATACATTTTCAAATTTAAATTTACGTGAAATATATTTTTATTAGCTAGATAATTATTGTTTCTATCAGTTTATTTATAAACTCAATGCATTTTCGATTTATTCTAGCTAATTAATAATATTTAAGCTTTAATTTACGGCCTACTTAAAATTTTGTATGTAGCGTATCGAATTTCTTAGAATTTCGATAAGGCACACTTGTCTATTTGGGTTGTAGTACATGCATGGAGTTTATTCCTGGAATTATATATTTTACAGCAGTTTATATTATTAGTTTACATGATTGTTTTACACAATTTCTGGCTGGATATTTTATTTATATTTGATTTTCCTCAGCTATTTTATATAATTAATTTGATTTTTACACTTTGGTAACAGTTTACATTATAAACATTTATGAATTTGTTATTGTTATACAGAAAAATAGTTATATTGTTGAACAAATTGCCTTTTACACTCAATCACTCCAAAATTGTTTATCGCGGTAACTGTTTTAACCGAATTTAGCACTTAACGTGTTCGCGATTTTATCGTTTCGTTTCAGAAGTTGATTCACACGTCACAAAATAATTAAAAATTCCGGAATTGACTTCTAAAAGGCAGCGGCACTTTACAGTATTCGTAAACGTAACATATCTGGACAACTTTCTCTGTATTACGCTTATAAAGACAATAGTTCTCTGCTAGTACTATAAGGACGGTTTCCGATAGTTATAATGGAGAATATAACAATCGTAAAACATATCTAGAGGTGTATAATGCTCCTGGACGTATTCCATCGCATTGATCATTCTCCTAGAGACCTCTGAGAGGATTGTATATACAGCAAATGGCGTCTTCTCCTGTTGTGTAGATATCCCGGTAATGATACAAAGTAGGAAAGCATCTTCTATTTAAAATAATACTTTGTAACTTTCAAAAGGCATAATTAGTAAATAATTCCTTGCCATTTATCCCCTTATCTAAATTTATATTCACAAATACACATTAACACTCACATGAATTATGCATGCAAACAAATATAACCTGAAACTTTACAATAACATCTTGTAGCATGGCAAAATTGATGATATATAACCATAGAATTGTACATAGTATAGCATGTAAGAACTGTACAGTGTAAATAGTGAATTTAAAATACATTTATAAAAAGAATCACACTTTTATTAAAGATATAACTCGAATCTTAATATAGAATAGTGTATTTCAAATAAAATATAAATCGTATCGTTGATGTAATGATGTAATGGTACACAATTGGACTGGTGGAAATCCTTATAACATTACCTTCGTAACAACTTAAGGGAGAGGATTCTAAATTAAATATTGGACTCCTTGAGATATTTCATGCACTATGAGCTAAAACTATCGATCCAGTCAAGCTTACAAAATCAACTTGACAGCAAATACTTTACGTCAATCTCTCTAACTGGTACAAAGTACCAGAGTAGCGTGACAGCTAACGGCCACCAAAAAGATGTTTGTCGTGGAACTTTTCTAAAATTACTGATTTAATTTTGATACAATTTGAAGTATTAGTAAAACATCTGATTATCAGTAAGGTATTAGCAACTTCCCTTATCATGTAACAAACACTTGGATGATAACAGGGGGCAGAAGATACACAACATGTCAAAATGAAAATAAGGATCGACTTGTTCGAGTGGCTGTCATGCAAATGTATATTAATGTAAAAAATGAATATATTCACTATATCTGTCTAACACTGTATAATAACATTAAAATACATCTGCAGTTATAAATATATGCAAGTAAAAACAAACTAAAATTCCATAGAGTTTCGTAATTTGTGTCAATTACCCTCAGATAATCTGCGCTTATAAAATTATTTACACCCTTATGGCGTTACAAACTTTTATCATCTTCGAAGTTTGTATAAGACGTTATTTCAGTCATCATTGTAGTTTGAATGCGTAAACAGGTCCTTCAATACCTTTTACGGTAGTATAATAGCTTTATCTAATTGCGATTGTACTATAATGCATAAATAACCTTATCCTGTTGAACAAGGTCATCGCTCCATCGTGAAAAATTATTTGCAATAAACTTGTAATTTTATAGAATTTTCGATTATCTATTTGAGCCTGAATATATTTTGCCTCTTTGATTAACGCTAACTTATTCATTTTTGTTGTTGAAAACATTTTCCAATATGTTTACAAGCTCCTTCTTATCAGATAGCTATTGCCTTTACATCTTGGGATCGTAAAGTTTTGTTCGTAAAACAAGAATAATTAGTAATGCATTAAAATGTCAAAGTAATTGTTTCTTCCAGAAAATTAAAGTTAGTTTAGTAAAATGACATGATGACAAATAAGTACTAGTGAAATGGAATTTCGTTTTAAATTGTCAGAAATGCAATAAATTATTATTAACATCTAGGAAGGTCATTTGACGCGGCATGAGACTCGAAACGAAAATGCAGGAACTAGCAAACTAATTTTTCTATTTTGCAACATATTCTCGTCAAACACCCGTAATTCATCCAATTTCAATCAGATATCGTAACTAGAAAGATGTAATGTTACAATGAATCAGCAAATTTTTTCGCACTAATTGCTGCGTTTAGTTTCTCAACTAGGACAGCATAATACGTCTCGTTGATAGTGCAATAAATGAGAAGTGTACACTTCGGATCTGCAAGCGGGCGGTAGAGGAGTGCCGGAATACTTCCAATTTCAAGAATGCCCTTGGAATTCGTGAATGTAGTGGTGAACTTTATCTTTATTAAAAATAAGTTCAAACTTTCCCTAAACATTAACCTTATTGAACCGATTTCAATAGACGCGACTCCCATCTTGCTAATAGCATGAGCTTGCCTAACTTGATGTAAAAGTTATGAGGTACGCGTTCCGTTGAGATGTCGATGGTTACAGATATCTCCTCAAAATTTATCCAACATTCTCTCAGAACAAGATCATACACATAATCCACTATTGCAGGATTTGTTACAATTTTTGGTGTTTGTAGGCGTAAGTCATCCTAGAGACTCTGTTAATCACGTTTAAAGCGTTGCATTCAAAGAAGTATTATTTCCTAAAGTTTACCGTACACTATTTAAAATACCGAAGTGGCCATTTTTTTCAGAAACAATAGTGAATCGCACCACGAACAGCGATCTTGGTCATTTTAGGATTTTCCATTTAAGCGTCTTCTTTAAATCGCTCTCTTTTCAACTAGTTGTTAAATGTAACGGAAATTTTACTAAAAATAACGCAATATTGTAAATTAATGCCTATTTCTTAAAATAGCGTACGCAGGTAGTAATGTCTCAAGTCCTATTAAATCATCCTCGCATGCAATGAATCTATTTGTTATTGCACGAAAAGTACTTAAGTAAAATGAAACCTGGCAGTTTGCAACGTATAAAGCTTTAGATTAGTTGCGTTTACGTTCTTTTAATTGTTTGGATGCTCATACTGTTAAGAAATATAATACTTTTTCTGATAAATGTAGTGTATTATAGAATAAATTGAAATAACTAAAACTAAAATAGGCAATTTTTAACGCCTTCTAATTTTACCACAAAGGTTACAGTTTCAATAATTCAGTGATAAATGAGCTTTTGTAGGATTTTAGTTAAATTAATCTATAATACTTTTTACCTTGATGATTACTGTGCTTTGAGTAAATATTCACGGTTTATTTATAACTGCCTGGGTGTTTGAATAGTAATTATTAATATAAACGATATTTTGCATAGCTTATCAAATAAGTGGTCGACTGTTTAACATGAAATCCTAGGACTATCTGTCCTAAGACTAGGGGATGATCTTTCAGGAAAGCTAGGTTCTCCTCAATCAAACTTGTAAAAAAGCTTTGCTGGCTTCCACAGATCTAGTGAACTTTTAGAACTCTAACTATATAGATAGGTAACGTTAATACAATTTATAGAATCTATTAAGAGGGAGTGTTTACTTTCATAGCAAGTTTAATTATATTCTATTAAATAAATAATAACAAATTTACAAATATTTTAATGTAATTGCATTAGACTGGTAGACTGTTAACATTTTTAAATGGCTTAGAAACAAATGCAAACTTACAGCATGATAATGTAATACTTGTATTATTACGAACAGCGTACAGTAAGTTCACAAAACATCAAAGATGAAGCTTTCTAGTTATAAAATTATTACATTGCTTATAATAACATTGACTTTGTAGAAAGTGAACCCGTTCGTCGAAATGAAATCTTTGAATATCTCTCTATTATTATATTCTTCTTTGTTTTGTTTTGGGTTGATTGAAATCAATGTAGCTTAAAATCTACATTCTAATTTATAAGAATTCTTGCAATAAAACGGTTTTATCTTAAATTTTGTGTAGGTATACCACCTACTAACGATTCGATTAATTATAAATTAAATTTAAAATTGAATTCTTAATATTTAAAACATACTGTGCAGGTTCAAAAATTTACAATTGTAAATAAAAGCGATTACAAGTATAATTAGTAATCTACCTAAATCAATTAAGTGGAATTATCTATTGTGAGAACGTAATATTTCGTTTCATTACAAATCTCTTTTAATTTAAATTTAACTTTGCATTTTAAATCTGTTTTAATATTCAACAGAATATAATGTAAAATGCCTATGAATATTTATTTCACTCTATAGTTGTAATGTTTAGTTGCCTGACAAAAAACATCTTATTATATTAAGCTCTTTCAATATTCTAATTTAATCTTATTATATTATATTTTTTGTTTATCTCGCCCTACATAAAATGCAAATGTAAGAAAATTAAAATTTTTGTTCGATACTTTCGTTGTACGATGTTTAAAGGAAATAAACGTTTTCGGATAAACGTCTTTTAAAGATTAGACTATTGTGTGAACGCGCACGTATGTACGTGTGTGAGTGCAAACAAACAAAAATGCAATTTTATATCTTGAGTATACTAACTCTCGCATGCAACAGCAAGGTTTGGTTAAAATAGGATAATAGCAAGTGCCACTTTATTTTTGGCGTATTTGAATTTTTCCTAATGTTTTCGAAAATAGTTTTTTTTTAAATTTGCGGTATTTCCTAGACATACTGCCTTTAACATAAATTGATTGGTTTTTTAGAAAATTGTACAAATTCGGTAAAGGTAACTATATACGTACCTTTTCAGACCCATTCCTATTAAAAGGAATAAGGATTTGTATTAGACGACCCAAAATGCAATAATCAAAAATTGAGTTTTAGCAGTTACAGCTAAAATTTTAAAAGCTGAAATCTCTATGGAATACGGGAACAGTAGGCGTTTTGAAACAACCTTTTTATTCATATTTTTTAATTAATTACAAAAGCATAGTTAATATTGATTAAATCTAAATTAGCGCATTTTCAATATTACGCTTATGTAACTAATTAAGAAATGTAAATAAAATGCTTGTTTATTGCTTCACGCTGTTCTACTGTTTCCTACGGTTTTATTATTAAATTGTAACTCCAACTACTAAAAATCAATAACATTTGATTATTCCATTTTTTTGCCTAACCCACATCCCCAAGCCCCTAAATGCTTAACTTGGCGACAGAAAAATATTAATCAAATTCAAATAATGATACTTTAGACATTATAATCAAATAAGTAGTAACTCTATGTAAGGCTAAATATCACCACGAGAACAATATCGAACAAGTACCGCGAGGGAAAGTTGAAAAGAACTTCGAAAAAAGGGTTCAAGAGTACCTGAAACCGTTCAGGGGTAAATCTGAGAAACTCAAAAGGTCGTGTGTTTTTGTATGCGTACTTGCGTGTGTGTTTGCGTGCCTGTCAGTGTATATATGTGTGTGTTAGTGTGTGTGCGTGTGTGTGCGTGTAACAGTACATGGTGCATACATAAGTGCGAGTGTGTGTTAGTCTGTGTATATTTCTGCGTTACTGTATTTGTGAGTGTACGTATGCGACTAGGTGTGCGCGCTAGAATGCGTGCATTCGTACGTTGTTTGTGTGTGTATGTATATGCGCGAGGGCGCGTGTGTGTGTAAGTATTCGTGTACGTGCGTGTATGCGTACATGCGTATGCATCTGCGTGTTTATTTGCGTTCATGTCTACGTGCGTGGGTGCGTGTGTGGTTGCATGTATGGTTGAGTATGTGCTTGCGTGCATCCGTTCGTGCTTATGTAACTATACATGTATCTGCCATATAACTATAAGTTATACTTCTATGTATGCTAGGTTGCCTACTATATATTTAATACGTTACCAAATATTGTATATATTTTATAAATAAAGTTCAGTTCGTAGTTAGCCATCTTAACGTTAACCTTGACAGTATAACATAGCGCATTAGGCAAAAAACCTAAAACTAGAAATTATAATTAAATAAAAATAAAATACGATGGAAATTAATTAAATAATAAATACGTTAAATAAACGAGTATAATTAAGAATGGAAACAATAAAAGGTCTATGTTCAATGCAATTTAACGGAGAATTGGAAAAAATGGAAGCAACGTTTTGAATTAAATACGAAATCCGAAAAAATTCAATGTGCACAATTAATATCCTACTTTGGAGAAGAATCAATTCAAATTAATAACTCATTTAAATTCGAAGAAAATGGAGTGGATAAAATAGAATTTAAAAAATAAATTTCAGACATACTTTGTACCCAAGAAAAGTTTAACATACGAACGGTATATAAAAATTTTTTATATTGAGTCAGTTAATGAATCGACGGAACATTTTGTTATGGAACTTAGAGGTCGAGAAAATCTATCCGAATTGGGAGAATTAAAGGACGAATTAATAAAGACAATGTTCATTACTGGAATCAAGGATGAAGCAATACGCAAAAAATTGTTACAGAAAGAAAATATTATTACAAAAGGTAATAGATTGCTGCATTTTAACGGAAAGTTCAAGACAGCACTTGAAAGAAATTCAATCCACAAATTCAAGGTCAACGACCCTGGTTAAAGTTGAAGCTATAAATCGAAAATCATCCGTATCGTTAGAGCAGGTAACAAGATCCAACACTTATCTTCAAGGTAATAAAAATCAATTCAACAATAAAATTACTTTTAAACAACAAATTAAGAAATATACAAAATGTGGTCATGATCATTTAATAAATGAATAAATGTCCAACATTTGGAAAAAATTGCAATTTTTGTCATAAACTAAATCATTTTACAAATGCTTATAACAAAAAGAAATGTAATAAAAATGGCAAAAGAATAAATAAAATAGATTGTGACAACATTGAAGATAATTTAAGTAACCGTAGTCTTATTAACATTCTAATAAACAATAAATTAATTAAATGTAAAATTGATACTCGTGCTAACGCAAACATAATTTCATTAAAACAATTAATTGAAATAGGTTTTAACAGAAATAATATAATAAATACAAATGATACTATTCACATTTATAGGTCCAAAAGTTCCTATCATTGGTAAAGCGAACTAATTGTACAGTTTAATCAAAAATCTTGTAAAATAGAATTTTATATAGAAAAAAGTACGTATGAAATAATAATTGGCATTCAAACAAGTTTACAATTAGGAATCATTATTTTTAATAAAGAAATAAGTAGTATTAATGATCAATCTTATTTATATAAACACTTAATAAATAATTACAAAGGTATCTTCCAAGGCATTGCTAAATTAAATAAATTATATCACATTGATATTGAAAAGGACGCAAAAGGGATATTAAATCCAATCAGAAACATTCTGTTTGCTCTACATATGCATTTTAAAAAATGTTTAGAGGAATTGATGAAAGCACAAATAATTGCGAGAAGCGAAGGTAGTATAAAATGGCTTAATTCGTATGTATTGGTTAAAAAAGCTGATGGATCCTTGAGAATCTGTTTAGATCCAAGAAATTTAAACAATTTAATTGTAAATCATACTGATGAAACAATCTCACAATTGGAACGTTCTAAATATATCTCTACCTTGGATGCTTCAAATGGTTTTTGGTCAATTGCGTTAGATGAAAAATCTAGTAAATTATGCATATTTGGTACTCCATTTGGTAGATTTAAATTTTTAAGAATGCCATTTGGAATTAAAATAGCAAGTGAAGCGTTTCAGGAACATTATAACGATATATTTGCTATGAAAGGAGTAGACATCTATGTTGATAATATCCTTATTTATGGAAGAACTCGAAAAGAACATGATGAACGGTTAGAAAAACTATTCAAGCGAGCAGATGAAGATGATATCAAATTCAATATAAAAAATATAAATTAGGTGTAAATGAGGCAATTTATCTAGGAAATAAATTTTCTAAAGATGGAATTTCTATTGATAACGAAAAACTCATAGCCTTAAAAGATATTCCAAGTCCAAAAAATAAAAAAAACGCGCAAAGATTTTTAAGTTAAGTAACTTATTTAGGTCGTTTTATTGACAATCTTGCAGAGAAAACACAACCTTTACGAATGATGTTAAAACAGGAAAATATATTTTGTGGCAAGAGGAACAAGAAAAGGTATTTACTCAAATTAAAACACTTCTAATCAATGAACCAATTTTACAATATTTTGACGTGAATAAACAAACAACTTTGTCTGTTGATGCGTCACAAAAAGATTTAGGGTCAGTATTACTACAAAATAATAAACCGTATGCATATGCTTCAGGAGCATTGATAAAAACACAGTAACGGTATGCCCAAATTGAGAATGAACTATTGGCAATCGTCTTTGGTGTTAAAAAATTTTGTCAGTACATTTATAGAAGAAAGTTCAATGTAGAAACCCATCACAAACCTTTAATTTTAATATTTAAAAAATCCTTTGATATAAATTTAGTTTAAAAACCCGGAAAAAACTAATAATTGCAGATAGTCTATCTAGAGCTAATTTAAAAGAAGAATTCCGAGATATTTAGATTTAAAATTACAAGTTTGTTTACTTGAAAAAAATTTATAAATTTCAGATCAACAAACGGAAAATCTAATTTTTAAATCCAAACATGATCAAGAAATAAAATAATTAAAATATTATGTACAAGAAGGTCGACCCAAAAGTATTTCAAAAGTACGTGTAGATCTACGACCATACTATAAAATTAGATCAGTAATAACCGATGGTAAGAATCATTTAATTTACACGTCACGCCGTGTTATTATACCAAAAATCTTTAAGAAATAAAATATTCAGTCACATTCATAAAGGAGATTTTGATATAAGAAAATGTATTCAACGAGAAATTGGCCAGGTATGACATTTCAAATAGAAAATTTAGTTAATCGATGTGCGATGTACAATACATATACTAATTCAAATAAAAATGAACCCATGATTTCTCATAATATTATAAAACAACCTTGGCAAAAACTGGCTACAAACATATTTGAAATAGGCGGTCAAACATTCTTAATTGTAGTCAACTATTATTCCAAATATCCAGAGATAATTGGCTTATAACAAAATGTCACAGCTAAAAATATCATTGATAATTTAAAATCCATTGTTGCACGCCATGGTATCCCAAAAATATTAGTTTCAGAGAGTGGTACACAATGCACTAGCACTGAATTTATAAACTTTATTTATTTAATTTATTACCCCAGAAGGATAGGACCGATAGTCCACAATCCCTCTCCGATTTATCGGGCTGGCCTACGGATTCTCGGGTAGAGGGGGCAAAGTCTCGGAAATTTTGGGCTTTTTACAACAATCTACCCCTGCAACAGGTTGCACTGCTGGGATTGCGGCTGAAGTACTACAACATACCACGGTTAGTGATGGTGATAGCAGCATAACACTTCACAGAGATACTGCTAGCTCTAAAACCAATCAGGAGAAGGTGCCTGCAACGACTCGGTTCCTGGTGGTTAAGATGAAAGGAGGTAATTTTGTTACAGTAAGTCCCTTTTTAATCTCCAATGTCATGTATGGTCCGATTGGTGACGCAAAAACGATTAGAAAAATTCGAGAGGGGTTTCTTGTTGAACGCGTGTCAAAGCCTCTGGCTTCAAGGTTACTAAAGCTGTCGTTATTCAATGGTACAGAAGTGAGTGTGACCCCTCACGCTACTCTTAATTATTGTAAAGGTGTGGTAACATGCAAAGACCTATTGAACTTTTCACTGGATGAAATAATTGCTGAAATGAAAGATGATGGCGTTATCGCTGTTAGAAGGATTACAGTGAATAGGAACGGTACACCGCATGTTCTAACTCTCACCACACCTGTTTTGTCGAAAAAGATCAAAGTGGGTTTTTATTCCCTTCCTGTGCGACAGTACATACATTCCAACTCAAATGAGATGTGTTAAATGTCTTAAATTCAGAAATATTACCATGAGGTAAATTTGTATTTGCGGTAGGGAATCACATGAAGATACCTGCCAGCAACCGTACCGGTGCGTAAATTGCAAAGACCAGCATTCATCACGCAGCAATGAATGCCCAATTTTCAAAGCTGAAAACGCTACACAGAGGATTAGAACGTTAGAAAATATCTCATACTTAGAGGCCAAAAGAAAGGTCACTGCTACCAATCTTTCAAAAGCAGGAGTATCTTGTGCCCAAGATAGCGCTTCCCAAACACCAGAAGTGAAAACGGATGTTGTAAAAGAAATAATTAAAGAACTTGTAGCGATCATAGGCGATATAATTAAGAAAGAACTTTACGTTATAAGATCACTTCAGATGCCCTTAGCTCACAACAATGTAGTAGAGTTGGTATCGCCTCAAGTTATGACAATTGAAATTGAGGCTTTACCTAGTAAGCGGAAGACAACAGACAGAACCCCAAGTCCTGAAATGTTTTCAGACGAAGAGAGTTCAGGAGCCACGGAATCGCAATCTAGTCTTCGTAAGAAGAAAAAGAAAGGCCGACCTAAATGCAAACCAAGGAGCAAAAAGCAGGAAGAACCGGGAGTCACACAGTTTCACCTGCTTTTACATCAAATTTACTTATAGTTTTAGCTTAGGAATTGTCATTAAATTTTATATATTTTAGTTATAACAAAACCACTCCAACTGCAAAATTCAATCGACACGATAATATACTACAGTGGAATTGTAACGGACTTAGGACACATGACTGCGAATTAAAATTACTAACAACTAAATACAATCCCATATGTGTATGTTTACAAGAAACCCGCCTCAAAAATAACGAGAGTTTTATTTTACGGGGATAAAAAACCTTCAATAGGAATTGTAACAACAACGCACGTGCCTCTAGAAGAGTAGCGATATTTGTGAAGGAATCTGTTCCTATAAAAGTAATACGTGTGGCATCCGCTCTGCAGTGCGCGGCGATCCAAATAAAATGGCCGATAAAGGTGACACATCTGCAACATATATATGACCAATACCCAATGGAATGCAGAACAGCTAACACAAATAATTCAACAGCTACCAAAACCTTTTATTTTTGTAGGAGATTTCAATGCCTATTCCAGGTTGTGAGGCTCGGAAACACAAAACACTAGTGGACGTGTGTTAGAAGAGTTCATTGATGAATCACAGTTAGTCATATTAAACATGGGGAGCCCTATCCACTTTAATGTTGCAACTGGGAGAGAATCTAGCATTGATCCATCAATGTGTTCTGGCACGATAGCTCATAAACTAGATTGGACTACAATGGAGGAGCTTCACTTTAGCCATCATTACCCCATTCAAATCCACTTTAATAATTATCGAAAGCCGGAATCGGCTGTATGAAGTTGGATATTAAACAAAGCGGATTGGAATTATTTCAGAGACCGGCTGGTAACTCCTACTCTATCAGACGATGTTAACGAAGCTGTTGACTGTTTTACTACAGTTGTCATAGACACATTGCAATATAGTGTACCTATTTCTAGTGGAATACTCCAAGCCAAGAATATTCCGTGGTGGACCAAAGAAATTTCAGAAGCCATATCAGAAAAGAAAAGAAAACTCAACAAGTTAAAACGAGAACCATCAATAATTAACCTGATTGCTTTTAAGAGAGCTCGAGCTATAGCAAGAAGCAATCTTAGGAAAAATATGTATCCCGTATACGCTATAACACACCGGCAGCTGAGGTATGACAGAAAGCCAAAGCAATCTCCGGAAATAACTCCTTTTCACTTCCCACAATGTTACAATGTAAGGGTAAAACGTTAGCCGATGTTAAAGACATGGCCGAAACATTAGCAGATTTGTACGAGAAGATAAGCAGCTTGATCACCTATGAGAACGAATTCATAGAAATCTATACACAAGAAAGTCAGCTAGACTTTACTACGATCGAAGATATTAGTTACAATATCCCACTTACCTTCCAAGTACTCGAACATGCCATCCAGAAATGCAGACCTTCAGCCCCATGGGATGATATGATACCTTATATCATCATCAAGCAAATGAATTTAAATAACAAAGACAAGCTCCTGGATTTATATAATAAATTATATGCTTCAAGCCAATACCCAGTGGAGAAAGAGTAACATAGTGCCGATTTTAAAACCTAAAAAGGACCCACTGATGCCTGAAAACTATCGTCCAGTGTCAATTACGAGTTGCTTAAGCAAATTGCTAGAGAAGATGGTGAACTACTGTCTCATGTGGTTGTTAGAAGTAAAAGGGTTACTGTCCACCGAACAATGTGGATTTAGGCAAAACTATTCCACTCTCGATGCACTGGTGGTGCTAGAGAATGCAATTCGTGACGCTTTTATAGATATAAAACATTTAGTTGCAGTATCGTTTGATATAGACAAAGTCTTCGATATAACCTGGAGGCATGGCGTACTAAGGCAACTTTATGAATGGGGTATACGTGGAACCGTCCCGGTATTTGTACGTAGTTTCTCGAAACAGGGATTCCGCAAGGATATTCACATAGTGCAACGCTGTTTAAAATCAAAGCCTCTCATCACTGCAGTGACGTCCGACCGCCAATTTAGTTAATTTAATTGCTAGTTCCTTTTTTTAGATTCTTTGATCTCAAGTAGATGTTTTACATTTAATTTAAATTAAAGCAACCAAGTTCACGAACACCTATAATTTATCCTTTTTCAAATCTTGCCATTTTCAATTCTATATTTTAAGTTTTGTTTCGGCATCAGAACACGTGCACGATAACGAGGCTCGATACTATAACTTTATAGCACACGTGTGTTAATTTAACTTGAGGTTCTCAACATTTTTCTATTAATTGTATACTTTACTAGTCATTCTTCTTATGCAGCAGTTGTCAAAATTTCATTTAATTTTTACTATTATCCCTTATTAAAAGATTTTTATGAACTATACGTTTGTTAGATGCTAACTGCTGTTTTCTGGAACCAAAGTAAACTGATCTTATCCTTACTTTGATTTTTCTTTCCATTTATGTACTGTTGTACCTTAATTAATTTTTCTTTCAGACTATTTATAAATATGTTTACCAATGCTTTTCTGCATAACCTTAAGTGTGTGAAGCAGAATATCTACGAGTAACTTTAAGTCCAACTTTTATCGCCGAATTAATCTACGGCGTTTTCACTCTTGTACGTCCAGATTGACACTAGCGGTTTTCAATTACATGTGTGTGGCGCCCAATTTCTTTCTTTCTCTAGGTATTTTAGGTTGTTTCCGGCGCTCGTCAGCACCGAGCCTAGGACCTCCTTCAGCGACACTGATAGCGAAACTTGCACCTGCCGACCACGATATTTTGCTCGATGGTTATTTCCACCATCATCTTTTTATAAGTAACTACACCCCACTCCCTAACCTCCGCGGCACTAGGGCCGGCCGGAAATTTTTCCTTTATTCTTGCTGCAAAGCGTGAACCTTCTAGTAAAGGCTGTACGCGCTTGTTTATCCAACTTTAGCGTGACATTATGAAATAGTCATACAAGACTAACACACAGTTACTTACTGGCGGGGAATAGACAACCAATTTGTGAACACTGTAACGCCGCCCTCACAACTGATCATATACTAACAACCTGCACTCTCTACGCAGATGCAAGACATCAAATCGGACTAGCTCAAGAAATAACTAATATGTTAGTAGATAACGTCCAACAGGTTACTAATACAATCAACTTTTGTGAAAAGATTAATTTATATAATATGATCTAGGTATTACAATATCAGTTTTATGTTAGTTGCAGCAAATGTGCATTACCTAAGTAGTCGACGCACTCCAAACCAAAAAGAAACAAAACTTTACAAAAGAATGGAATTTTATTTTAATATCAGCATCGCCCAAACATCAACAATCAAACGGAATGGCGGAAAAAACAATTCAGACTTTCAAAAATCTAATTACAAAAGTCAATGAAAAAAGCGAAAGTTTAAATTTGACACTTTTAGCTCATCGTATCACGCCAATTTATGATATGTATACTCCATCGCAATTGTTAATTTCCACACATTTACTTTACCAATATCAGAAACAATACTTAAACCAAAATTAATTAATTGCAAACAATTTAATATACAAACTATGAACAAAAAATTTTACGACAACAAAGGTGTAAAAATCTCATCAGACTTGTGTCCAGGTACAATTGTTAGGTGTCAAGGTCACTATAAAAGCTCTTAGAAATTAGGAAAAATTATCAATAAAATTAGGGATAGATTATATAAAATTAAAAAACTAGATGGTAGGTACATCATTAGAAACAGATATTTTATAAGATCAACTAAAGAATCACCTATAAACAGTAATCATTCATCACATTTTAATTTTGTATATGAAATGGATGAAGATAATACTAAATCTGATCATCTAATACAACATAGTGAAAATGTATTAACTAAAAACACTGATACAAAACACTAAAGTTATGGTAGACAAATAAAAATTCCTTGCAATTATATTACAGTTTAATTACTATAAAATGTTTATAATTTATATATATATATATATATATATATATATATATATATATATATATATATAT
>JAHWXV010826102.1:0-10728 GCA_024586415.1 Phrixothrix hirtus
GTCAATAAAGGTCTTGTCATTTAATTGGACTTTTATTTTTGACCGTAGTATAAGCTAATTAAGAATATTTTAAATTTCAGAGGATATGTACTAACTAAAAGCCACGATCAGGATTTATACTAACCCTTGGGGTCTTGACAAAAAGGATCCCCGGATTAGGGTACTGCTCTATCTATTCCTAGAACAGTTCCATAGTTTGGGCGGTCATCTGGAGTAGTGGCGCCCCTCTTTTCCTATATCTCGACTTCTGTTTAGCGCGCTGGACGGTACTGGTGCACTTTATCGGGAACCCACCCTCCTCCAAAGAGCTAGCGGCCATCAGTGCTGTCGATGTGGCGTAAAGTCAAAAGCGCTCTTGACAACAGATCGTCTTTAGTATCGGAATGCAATTCCAGACAAATTATTTTATGCAACTGACGGACCTAAGCTAGTTCTAGTGTAATACTTACCTTAATTCCAATAAAAAAAAATGCCGCTCTTCAAATTTTTATAAATAAGATCGAATTCTTTAACCCACAAGCTATTTAAACAAAATGCGCGTGTTTTAGGAATAAAGTGCTTGTGAGATAACTTGAATTGGGTAAGTCAAAGTTTGTTAAAGGTAGCGCCGTTGTTTAGGAATTTACAAGTCAGCAAAAGTAAAATCCAAAAATTTTATGGTCAAGAAATCAATATTAATTCTAGAATTGATCATAATTGCATACTAAATAAACATTCTCATAAATAATAGATAAATTATAAAGTGGCTATCAGTAAATCCCTCAGTTCACATGGGAAAAGTATAATATCGGTGACCTTAAAAATGATTTTTAGAGATAAACATAGAAATAATACATTTGCTGAAATGTAGATACTACGTATACAGGGCGACTCTAAAATAGTGCAATAAATTACACTTCAACGTGAACGTAGTACTAAATCAATAAGTTTGGTTTTGTAAAATATTCCACATCATTCCACTCCCTGAATTAAATTTATTTGTCTAGTTTAAAATGTACATAAACGATGATATTTAGTTTCATCTTGGTTGCATTTAGTTTTTTTATATGTTCTTCGTTACTGCAGCTTAGTTTCGATTTTCGCGTGTTCCTTGTTACTGGTGATTTTATTAATAGGATCATATGAAACAATTACTTTATGCAGTGCTTGTAGGCAGTACAGAACAATTGACAGAACGATAAATAATGGCAGAGCCATCTATTGTTTATATTAGGTGGTATTTAAATATAAATAAAATAAAGAAATGATTCCTCCTAAAAATGGTACACATTTTAAAAATTAATTCGGCACAAGTGAAAAGCCATGAAACTAATATGAACAATTCTAAGGCTTCTCACCAAAATATTTTTAACCTAATTAGAATTGTTCATATTACAGTTTAATGGCTTTTCACTTATGCCCAATTAATTTTTAAAATTCGTACCATTTTTAGGAGGAATCTTTTCTTTAGTTTATTTATATCAAAATACCTCCTAATTTTAACAATACATGGCTCTGCCATTATTTATCATCGACACCCACACAGATTTTTGTTTAAAAGGAAGTTTTGCATTTTCAACTAGCGTGTCCAGCGACCCAGTACTGATGAACCCCACTAGGGCGAAACCATTGGTCTGCGGGTGCTGTGTTACGCTGTTTGGAAATGCAAACTTTTATACTTTTACCTATTTAGTTAGGTTAAAAATCTTTTGGCGAGAAGCTTTGTAATTGTTCATACTATAGTTTCATGGCTTCTCACTTGTGGCGAATCAATTTGGGCTTTGTTAAGGTTCATTTAATTTTAAGAGCAACTAGGCAAGATGTGATTAAAAACCAGCACCGAAAAGGCGCTCAACAAGGAATTTGAAATTAACCATCTTTATATCAAAACAGAAATTGAGCGAATTCTTGTGTTTTAGTTAGAATAAGTTAGCATATAATTCCCCATTTGGTTAATTCGGACCCCTGTTTAGACCAAATTAACGACGTTCTACTGTATTGATTTTTTTTAAGTTTTAACAATCAAAAATTGGTGTTGTGAAACATTTACATGACACTATGCGCTGTAATACATGGAACAAATACAGTACAAGGTGTTTGATGTAGTTTTTATATAACCTACGTACGTTGTGTTACGTTATGTTTGCTTGCGTTTATACTAATTTGTAAGTTATTTCTAGCTACCAGAAAATCGCACGATTTAATAATGAAATGAATTTTAGATTTTACTGCAAAATGGCGATCAAGGCGTCTTGAATATATTTTAACTAGTTTGATACTTTGCTTGTCTTATCTTATAAAAATTTGGTTATAGTCTTTTGTGTAATTACGCGTTTAAAATTAAATGTTTAAGTTGTGTGTATACAAATCTATAAATGAACCATAGTGTGTCATTAGTTTGTATTGAAAGGGGTTAGTCCTAGAGAAATATTCTATTATAATTAATACCTAATAAACAATATGCTTTCCGAGATATTTATTTTGGTTACATCATTGAGTTGAAGTAGTAATGTGTCTAGATATATTTACTCCAGTGATTCTCAAACAGTTGTTATTTTCTCTTCTTTCAAAAATGGGCTCTATTTGACTACATTATGTTATGAATCGAAATATTTTTGTGGCAGTATTACAAAGCTACCCTATATATTGTACATCGATAACATACAAAAATATTTTGCAGTACAGAAATATGTACCTATAAGTATACCTATACCTATAAGTATACAATAATATACAGTAGTAATATTAGATAAAAATTTTATAGCAAAGAAGTTCAGTTAAACAAACGATTAGCTGCACTTAGCTTTAATAGCAGCAAAAATTTTATTTAGTGAATCTAAACCAAACTTCTAAAATTTTATTTTCAACGGAAATAATAGTCCAACTAACAGATACTTTTTTTACAAACGTTTTTCTTTTCTAATGTATTTGGCTAAGTTAGTGGGGTCTGTGTTAGACACCTTATTAGAATCAAGTTTAAACATACGAGGGCGGTATGATAATTAGGTGGCCTCCAAATAGACAGCCGTACTACAGCTACTATCACTGTGAAATTTTAAAGGTCCATGTTTAGGTTGGTAAAAATGTGACTTGAATATTTCAAACAGTTTGTTGTTAGCAGCTTCGTAGAGTGACAGCATTTCTGTTTGTTTTGCTATGGATAATATTGCCAGTACCGTGACTTTCAAAAGAGCGGGTGAGCAATATTGTAACACAAGAATTAGGCATGGAAATGCTATTTGCAAGATGGGTGTCGCGTTTACTCTTATTCTAGCAAATTAGAGTGCGGGTTCAACTGTCGCAAGAATGTTTGGACTGTTTTCAAGAGGATTCAGCTGATTTTGTGTGAAAGTTTATTATCACAGATGAAACATAGGCTCATTACTATACTCGAAAACAAAACTAAAATTTAAGTACTGAACGAAACCAGGTGTTAGGCTCTAAATAAAACCATGACAACGAAGTCTGCTGGATTCGTAATGGCGTCAGTTTTCTGGTATGCTAAGGGAATTTTAATGCTAGATTACCTTCCAAAGGGGAAAAAATGAACGACGAATGCTAATGCTAATGTTCTAGGTATGGTGAACGAAAAAAATCTAGAAAAAAGGCGCAGGTCAGTGCGTAAAACGATGATTTTCCATCATGATAATGCCCGTTCTCACTAGTATCGCTTCAATGGCCAAAATTTATGAATTAAGATATAATATACTTCCCTGTCCACCGTATTTGTCCGGCTTAGCTCCATCATACTTTCACATATTTCCCAAACCAAAATTTTTCCTAGAGGTGGCAAAGACTTTCACGTGATGAGGAGGTCAAAGCTGCGGTAGATGACTATTTTGCAAGACTTGAAGAAAATTTCTTCCGTAATGGAATTAAAAAATTGTAATATCGTTGGTGGAAATGTATTGAACGTTTGGGAGATTGTATTGAAAAATAAAAACATTTTTGTCACAGTAATATTTTTCTTTCATTTTTAGGCCATTTAATTATCACCACGCCCTCGTAAATATCTCGAAAATCTCTGATAATATTATAAAAATTAAAACTTTTCTTGTTTACCATTAAATACAATAATACGTAGAAATAACCGCTTACGTGTTCAAGTTTGTAAGAAGTCGTTTTGGTACTGAATTGAATTGCGCCCGAGCAGAGGACTTGAACGAACCGGAAGCTGCCGCAAAAATTGCGTCCGAGCAGAGGGCTTGAACAAACCGGAAGTCGTCGTAAAAATTGCGCAATACAAAAATTACGCCCGAACAAAGAAACTGGCTAAGTAGCCTGAAAAATATAAAAATTGCTCGCCAAGCAGCAGACCTGAAGGAAACCTAAACAGAAGAACAGAAAAGCCATTCCAAATTCTAAGTTTTGGATGTTCCTGCCCTGCAAGATCACACTAAGTGTTATTTTATATTCGCTTTCCACTATAGTGGTGATCAAGTTCTCGTAAATATATACTAATTGTTCTTTGTTTCAAGTCAGGTAAAGGAAACGTTCTACTTGAATTGCGTCCGAGCAGAGGACTTGAACAAACCGGAAGCTGTCGCAAAAATTGCGCCCGAGTAGAGAACTTGAACAAACCGGAAGTCGTCGCAAAAATTGCGCCCGAGCAGTGTATTTAATCGAACCTAAAAACGTCATAAAAATGGCATCGTCAAACAGGGACTCTGAATAACCGACCGCAATACAAAAATTACGCTTAAACAAAAGAAACTGGCCAAGTAGCCGGAAAAATATAAAAATTGTTCGCGAAGCAGCAGACCTTAAGGAAACCTAAACGGAAGAACAGAAAAGCCATTCCAAATTCCAAGTTTTGGATGTTCCTGCCGTGCAAGATCACACTTGATGTTACTTTATATCCGCTTTCCACCATAGTGGTGATCAAGTTATCGTAAATATATACTAATTGCTCTTTGTTTCAAGTCAGGTAACAGAAATTTTCCACCAAGATCCTTTAGTAACAAAACAATTAAAGTGGTGCGTTTTTACAATTTGCCAAAGTTGCCAAAGTTTGTAAAAATTAATGCACGATTGGTTATGATTTAGAGCACAAAACAAATTGAATCATATTTAACCGTTAACAAAATCTTTGATGTAAAATAACATATTGTATTAAAATGTTTCATGACCTGGATTGACTGTTGTACTTAGCTTTAAGTAATAGATCCTTCGTATTTACCTTTAGAAAGCGCTTATGAATTTTCATTTATGACAACTGCGTTTAAGTCGCGTACGAGTTCTACTGCTTAAATAAAAGGGTTTGATTATTTACATAAATACCTCCGTTGAATTACACGTAAGTATTGACAAGATTTAAAGAACCAGTCTGTTAAGTACTTTCAATATTAGTAATGTGATTTCTGTCACACTGTTCGTAACATGCTTTATCTTAATTTGAGAAATGTTTATTTGTTTACGTAATTTTCTATAAGTTGTTTTATAAATGTGTTTAGTGCGACTTTTGTTTTATTTTATAAGGTGTTCTTAAGTCCTAAAAAATAGTAACTATGACATTGTGGAGAAATTAGCATTAAAACTAATATCGTTTTCTCAAAATTTAACACATTCAGCCACTAATGTGGCTTACTGTAAGCGCCGTTTGTTATAATCAATTTTGATTGTCGTATGCCTCCGATGTAGTACTCTGCCAACAACCCTCTAGTAAGGTAATTTAACATCCCACAGTGAGCTAATAATTCATTATATACAGGGTGATCCCATGCAGTAACAATCTTTAATCGTAACAGCTTTAAGGCTTACAAGCTGGCCGACCGTAGTTGCAAGTTGATTAAAGACTTCATTATATACAAGGGGAGTTGTAAAATATTTGTAAATATTTTAGCTTAGACAATTTACCGCATCTGCAATAGCGTAGAAGTGTCTCTATACTCTAAAGGGAGATTCCAAACATCCGTAAGTTAATTCTGTTCTGCAGTAAAAACTAGAGAAAAATGGCGCTCACAATTCCCGATTTTGAGTATTACTACACTGTTCAATATCGTAAGCTGTCGATGAACCCCGCCTCACTCCACTAGCTTTGCAGGCTGTCGTTGAATACCTGTCAATGCTTATTGTGACATAGCATGTAGTTTCTTCTAAAGAATTATTGAAAGGTATTATACTTTGATTATGTCATTTTTAAATAAAGGTGGAAATTAATCTAACTTTATATATTAAATGCTGATTTTAATAGAAATGCCGGAGGACAATTATGTAATTATGTTTTAGTAAGCTAAAAGTCTTTTGGAAACTTTGATTGTCAAGTAATATCCTTTCAAAGTATTCACCATTGTTTCAAAGTAGCAAGGTACCTAAAACTTTAGTTAAATCATTAATTTTGGTCAACTATACAAAGTGACAGCTACTTAGTTTTACAAATAGCGCTTTTATAAAAAGAATACAACTTTATAGAAAGTATAAATTTATTAAAATGTGTTAAATAGGTAACATTTCAATGGGAAAAGAATAAATATAAAATTATATAGTCGTAACTCTTTACTTGACTATTGGACGTACGCATAACAGATTTAATTGGATTTAATCCGGTTAAAAATTTTAAAAAATAATGTTCTAAAATGTTAGTGAACAGTTGAATGATTTCCATGGACGGTTTTAAATTTTCGAGTCAATAGGCGGCGATTCTTTTGCATTTTCTGTAAACAAGAAGGAAACAAATTAGTAAAATAAAAATCTTTAAAATATGCTTCATATTTTCGTCAATGTTTACATTCCTGTGTATTTGATCTGTCTATCTAACCCTAGCGTTAATAATTTCTCCCCTTTTGATTCCCCTTCGAAATGTATAGCTGCCACATCCAACAGGCGCTCTGTTACTGTTGACTTTTTATGAAGCGTAGTTTAAATTGCAATAAAGATCAACTGTATAACATTAGATATTAATAAAGCAAACGAAACTGTTTATATTATTCTATATATTCTGTCAGTAGAAATTCTAAGAGTTACTGCAGACAAATCGATAGACTCGAAAGTGCTACATCAATCTTTACATGCAAATTCAATAACCGGAGCGAGAATAAATAACTCGCATTTGCTAGTTTCGGAAATAATATTCGCAATCGCTCATTTCATATTATTTGTGTTAGCAAATTTACACAGATCTAAAAAAAAATATTTATAAACTACCTCGTGTTTAAGAGCTTGCTTAGATTGATGATTTCTTCTAGCGAGAGCAATTCGTACCCACTCTGGTTTATCTGGAATGGCTATATGAAGAAGATATCGTAATCCTAAAAGGAAGTGTTCTAGCACTACAAACATTAATATCCATTCCCCTTGTTGTACATTGGATCCCGTTTTCCGCATTTTAGGGCTTAAGCACAGTAAACCGCAATTCGTTAATATAGAAAGTGCTCCCATAATTTCAAATGCTTTCTGGAAATACAAATAAATCAGCGTTTATATAACACTTTCAAATTTAATTCATATATCCTTCATTATTCGCAACAGATATTTCAGCTTTAATTAATTTTAGCTTACCTGCCATGCTCCAATATCTTTAACTTTTTTACTCATGGGCCTACGATATAATAAGCAAAGTTTGAAAGCATCAGCCCTTATTTCTAAAACGTTATTCACTACAGCCCAAAATGCAGCCACCGGATATACAGATGAAAATAGTACAACATATCCAAATTGAATAAACATTTCTAGATAATCATCGTAAGTGGTTTCGTAGTCTTCCATTTTACCTTCTCTATTGGCATCTTCAATACGAGTATCATCGAAGCGAATTTCTGGAATACTTTTTAAGCAAGCATAAGTATTAGAATATTTGAAGGCAGATTTGTTTTCATTTTTAGTGTTAGATTTAACGATATAGTTTTTAATTGCCAGAACCTGAAACTCAAAATAATTTGATTTCATAAAAAATAAAATAAACAACTTACCTTTGAAGCATACACTTTTAAAACCAAAGGCAGCAGAGCTTCCTGTACATTATTTATTGCTTGCAGAATAACTAACATTGTAGCTAACTGATTCCTTAACATATCCATATCTTGTATAATAAAAGCAATATAAAATAGGGACATAAAACTGTTTACAAACTCGAAAAGGACTAGCTTTGTTACCCTGTGACGGTCAAATTGGGACTGAGTGCGATGATTTTCTAAAAATATAACACATCTATATAAAAAAGCCTTGTATTTGTTATACCAGATGACTCAAAAAGTTTTCGCATGGTTGAATTTGTCGCCAATCAAATTTTTCTAACGTAGGGATCGCGGCTTATGCATAGCATGATAAGCATGATAAGCCACCGAACTATGCATGTTGGACAGCTTATCATGCCACAATTATAGGTGTTGAAAATTGAATTATTTTTGTGAACAAGTTCCAATAAAAATAATATACTTCAATAAGATAAGATTTCACAGAAATTGATTTATAGTTAAAATAATGTTCATTACAGTAAACAATTTTAATAAAGCATGGTCTACAAGGTCAAACTAAGTTTCTACATTACAATGTTATATAATAGGAATAACTAAGATTTCGTTGTGACAAATTTATGCAGGCGACAACCTTTTTGAATCGCTTGGTAATTCTGCACATCTAAGATACCGTGTGATCACTAAAATTTTTAATTAAATTTTGCTACGAAACGTGTTGTATGTCTTCGTATAGAAAGACTTGGTCAAAATTGTAACGTATATCTACTAAAGTTTTTTCACTTCTAAACAATGTTACATGTATATATATTTCATTAATTTTACTTTATGTACTAACATGACGTCATTTCATAATAATATAAACCGAATAACTAGTATTAATTAAAAATTATGCAAGTTACCCAACAAAATCGCGAGTAAAAAACGCAAAGAACAATAAATGCGCAAGTGAAAATAATTAAAAACGAGTGCAGCCAGAAATAAATCATAAGCAATCTAAAAAACTTTAAGAGGATCACTTAGTGCGCGAATAACGTAATCCGAAAAGGTCGGTTTGAAAGCATCCTCTGCTTACTTACACCAATTTATTTTGCACCCAAATTGTTGAAAAAAAATGTATAGTTATTAATTATTTATTCATATTTTAGTTAAGTTCAGGCAGGTCTAAGTTGCATTCAGATAACTCAAGCTGATGGGTGGGCAAGATTCAAAAAGAAAAGCAGCAACTAATAATTTCGTTCATGCTGTAGGGATTGACTAGAGTTTTATCACTTTTCATAATTTGTCTATACAAGATGATTTTTAAATGCACCACCAAACTTGGCCATTGACGGGTTCCAAATCAAGCGAAAAATATTCGCTTTAAAAAACTTCTTACCATTTTCAAAACCGCGTTAATAGAACGATAAAGACCTGTTTGAGCACCCTTGCAATAACGTAACATCTGATTGTGTGGTTTTATTGAATGGGCTATACATCCATGACGCAGTCGTTAGTTATCTTATAATGCAACATGTACTACATATGTATATAAATCGGTGTTGATTTCGTTAAAGGTTGCGACGTTTCCTGTTTCTTGTATATTATCAATCATTGCTAGTTTCAATTTTCCGTTACTCAAGTACTCAAGTTTTGTATTTATTAATCCAATTCCATTTAATTTTAAGTTGTATATCGTGTTTCTGTAAATAATGGATGGATTAACAGATATAGAAGTGGCAGCCGTTGTTTTAATTTACAGCTAAGTATTTTGAATGCTTCTTGAAAAAAGTAAGTGTTTCTTTATTTTTTATTAATTTCAAAACAGGAAATATCAAAATTATGTTACTGGGTATGGTTTTTAGTGTAATTAAACATAATTAAAGTTAAAGGTTAAATTTTTGTCTACAAACGAATAAAACTGCAGGTCATTGATAAGAGTGACCTATATGGAATAGGTTAATGTATACACGAGTAAACATATATTCTGCAATTTGATATTAAAATAACATTTTATTCTTCTGCGACACGTAAAATTTGTATGGGCATATTTATTTGTATTCACATTTTCCTGCAGTTCTCGAAAGACAACATTTTTAATTTTTTCTGGAAACGTGTTCCCTTTTATGGGATTTGCTTTTTAATGGATGTGGTTAGGTTTCTACAGTACCGTGTTAAAGTTTGCTGGTAGATTTCAAACTCAACCGGTATGTACAAATCACTATCTGATTATTTTAACCTTGTTCATTATCCATCCCACATTACATACGTTCACGTAAATTTCCTACAAAGCTGTTTAAAGTTTCTTCGTTTGACCAAGCTGCAGTCGTTAATTTAAATGAAAACTTTAATAGTTCTTAGTATAATTAGTGTTCTGCGATATCATTATATTAAGTAAATAACTAAATTCCCTTGTTTCATTCCCAAGTCGATTTATTGATTAATTTATTTAACGCCTTCTAATGGCAAATATGAGTTTGGTGAAAAGTTACTCGTTACAAAATACTCATTCGGTTAATTAAATGTTAATTTTGAGCACTTATTAATTTCGTCGTGCTATTCTTTGAATTTATTGTTTATTCAATTGAACAACTGTTTGCCATGAAATATGTTAAATTAAGCCTAACGCGATTGAATAATTAGTGTTAATTAAATGCATGTGTCAAACAAAATTACGAATAAAATACGAAAAGAATACAAGTGACGATAAGAACAAGTAAAATAAGCGTAACCAATAAAAATAATAAACACTTTACAAAAAAATATTTATGGAAACTTTCACAGTTATTATTCATAATTAAAACAATATTTGGGTTAAAACTGTGTAATTTTAATAAAAATTAAACGTTTCGAAAACTAT